>OY856409.1:376686557-376939057 GCA_963693085.1 Alisma plantago-aquatica | reverse complement strand
TTAACCCAACCTGATCTAGAGTGGTGTTATCACCATCTACAAGTACTTTAGAGAGAGAAAGTACTTTAAGAAAGAGAAAGTACCCCTTTTTGGGTGGAAACCTAAGTAAAGAACCTTCAATACACATAGATGTGCATGATTAGGGTATGATCCACCTATGTGAGATCATGGAAACCCTAATTATGATATATGATGAATCTTAAGCCAATCTGAGAGCATCAATAATGATGTTTCTCATACAAGATGATGATATGAGTTCAATTCACCTTAATGTGAATAATAAACCCTAATTTAAGGGTGATGACACGTAATGTGAATAGTAAACCCTAATTTAAGGGTGATGTCATGTAATGTGAATAGTAAACCCTAATTCAAGGGTAATGACATGCATTATGAGTATTAAACTCTAATTGATGAGAATCAGAGGACTTAACTCTTATGACAAGAGTGGGAAGTATATTTCTTGTTTTGAATTACCTTTATCAGTTGAACTAACCATGCAGGTCCTGATATGAAGATGATCATATCCAGGTATGGATGATGATACTGTATTCATTAAAAGCATGTTAAAAGCTTTATGAATAAGTAAGATATCTTAATGCCTTGTCAATGGCAACCTATGACTTAATGGGCTGTGAGATCCATGAATACCATCAAGGTCATGCTTTAGAGATGACTTGTGATGAATATAATGATAAATGATGATTGATGTGAGTTAGGTTTGTTACATTTAGTATTCTCCTTTCATAGTTGTTATGCTATTGTTATTGTTTGAAGAGCAATGTATGATGTTAAAAGAATACTGAATGTACCTAACTAATCAAATATAATGTAGAGCCCTGATCATAGATCCATCATTGTCAGAGATCAAATGATGGTGAAACAGGTTTTCCTAAGGGAACTCCTGGATCACATACTATTGAGTATGTGGGGTACATGGATGTGTAGAACCTTACATCCTAGTGTAGGTGATTGATGTAGATGTGTAATATGTCAACCCTTTCACTACAAAACCCTACCGTATCAGTGGATGGTAAACATGAAACCTCCTGATGGCGAAGAAAACATAGATATCCGTATCAGTGGAGATAAACATGAAATCTCATGATGACGAAGAGAGTACAGAACGCCACTGTAACTCTAAAATAGCGAAGGACCAGTTTACCCCGGTGAGCTATAATAGTAGAGACACAAGATGTCCTACAAGTAATCCTCTTACTAACTGAGGAAGGTGAAGGTCATGAGAATCCGTCTCTCTTAATGACCTATGTATGATACTGATGTGACTTCTTTGCGATCAGTTGGAGTATGAGTGGTATGCCTCATCTCCACAGGGCATAATGTTGTTTGTAAAACATAACCAACCACGTAGTATACCTATTAGAGATAACTACGAGTTAGTTAATTGATGATACACTGTGATAGTGCTTATATTTCTTCATATTTCGTAAATGTTAAGCTCTTATTATAGCTGCAACTGCTATTGAATACTTTGAGAGCCTTACTGTTTAAGTTATTCTTTGATGTTATAATAAAGCTTCTGGCGGAGAGTTATAACTCTCGCTGGGACAATTATGTAAAATTGTCTCACCCCGTAGACTTCAACTTTTTAGGTGGACGTCGGAGACGGAGGGACCGGTCTACAGGTGACCAGTCTCAGCAGCAGCAGCACCAGGAGCAGCAGTGAAATCTCAGGTGGAGATTTAGTCTGCCATGTAGTGTAGTTAGAGTCAGTCCTATGTGTCCTCTGTACTCTCAGGTCTTGGAGTCTTTTGTTATGTGTTCTTGAGATTTTGTATCTTGATGTATATAATTACTCAAGAAGTAATTATCATGAGATGTAAACAGTTATCTCTTGTTATGAAAGAAGCTCTTATGGATTCAAGCTCTTGTCTCGAAAAGTTTTAATTTCCCGTGATTTTTGTCTTCCGCTGTTTATCGAATCGCTTCCGCTAAGATTAAAACGTGTTTATATCGTGGTTTGGAGATCAGAGCCCACACATATCATTTTACTTAAAACCATGAAACAATTCAAATGTCAATAATAATGTAGGTTTATGATTCTTGCCTCTTTGGTTTATATAATAGGAGGGAAAGGTGGATCTCTTAACGTAGGTATATCTAGGTTTCTTGATATTGAAGAGAACACGATGAATGGTGAGTTTTGGCTCAAAAAGATCATTCATATTCTCCAGGTTGATAAGATATATAGTGTTGCCATAATCCTCCTTCTAGTCACAAAGTTGAGGGGAGCAACTGAAGTAGTTGTTGAGACTATCTTTAGACACTTGAAATAATATCTCAGCTATCATGGAAGATAAGACTATTTGGCCATGTTTAGATGATGGGAAAGGATTTAGTGGGGATGTACCAAGGGACTGGATTGAGTGGTAATAGTATAGGACGGGATGCTTGTTTTTGCAACCTACGTTTTGATGCAATATAGGTAAGGATTAGTGATAATAAGAACTACTTTCATTGAATAGGTAGGTAGCATGACAGTGATCGTGCTTTATCTTATTACCTTAACTAAATCATAGTTTTTGACAGATTCCACACCATAATTGTGCCTTCTCTAGTATTTTTCTTCCTTCTCGTCTGACATTTCACTGTCTTCACTACCACTATGTTGACAATGCAATATGATTACATGAACATCGAGCAAGGTCCCCCAGAGAAAATCTGACGGCAACGAGGTTGTGTATATAGTCTCTCCTACCAAGATGCTTCCCGATCAATCAAGCAAGTACAAATTATTGCAATGGGATAGTTCCAACGATCTAGTTTTGTGGCCTAAAGTGGATGTAACATTCGGGCCCACTGCCCTAGGCTCTAGTAGAGTTTCAAAAATGACGAATGGCCCCACAGACCACCACTGGCCTTAACTGCACGCTTATTCCTCACTCACGCGCAAGCTGGGGTCAACTTCTCGACTGGTCACCCATACTAGTACTACTCCAAGCTAAGCACGCTTAACTATGGAGTTCTTTAGTGATGGGCTCCCGGAAAAGGAGGTGCACCTTGGTGATATGGGTAGTCCAATCATTCCTTTTAAGATCTTTATATTCGAGGCCTCAAATCCTGGGACGTTACAATCTCCCCCACTTAGACTCTTGACGTCCTCATCAAGGCTCAACTATATGGCCTCATAATATTTCCCCATTTTAGTGCAGACCCAGAATGGCCCATTGACACCCAGCTCCCGATCACAGAATACCAGCACAAGGGTGGCTACATCACCATGGACAACCCTTTCCTACATGCTTGGACCGCACGACTCAAGACTAGCATGTCACATACCCATGTGGGTCCCACCTACTGGAGGGGAATTGGCTCTGGTACCATTTGTAACACACGGGCCCACTGCCCTAGGCTCTAGTAGAGTTATAAGAATGACGACTGACCCCACAGACCACCACTAACCTTAACTGCACGCTTATTCCTCACTCACGCGCAAGCCAGGGTCAACTTCCTGACTGGTCACCCATCCTAATATTACTCCAAGCTGAGCACGCTTAACTATAGAGTTCTTTAGTGATGGGCTCTCAGAAAAGGAGGTGCACCTTGGTGATATGGGTAGTCCAATAATTCCTTTTAAGATCTTTATATCTGAGGTCTCAAATCCTGGGACATTACAATTTTTCTTCCTTCTCGTCTGACAATTCACTGTCTTCACTACTACTATGTTGACAATGCAATATGATTACATGAACATCGAGCAAGGTCCCCAGAGTAGATTTGATGGCGACGAGCCTGTGTATACGGTCTCTTCTAGCAAGATGCTTCCCGATCAATCAAGCAAGTACAAATTATTGCAACAGTATAGTTCCAACAATCTAGTTTTGTGGCCTAGAGTGGATGTGAGGAATTGTGATTTGTGACATGCAGTTATACCGATGCAATACCAAGTGGTCATCTAACTAATCAAATGAACCAACTTTATTGAAACTATCTAACATTGACGGAACATAAGGAGCAAACATATGTAGATGTGCTTCAGATTCTTTATACATGGACGATGTCAGGTGTTTTTTGTCTACAAAATTATGGTGGAAATTTTAGTTTATCAAAACCAAATTGAAAGGGAGTGAGTAGAATTGGATGGATGTTGTGAGGCTTTGTCTGTGGAACCGAAAAAGGGAGAAGGATTGGAAAGAGACAACTAGATCTGAAACCTTCAGGCTTTGTGTTTAGAACTGGCAGAGGGAGAAGGAGTGATTGGCGGCAATGAGGATCCTAAGGAAGAGGAGAAGACGACAGAGAAGCATGTGGTGGAAGAGGCGGATGGTTGCAGGTGCAGTTGTGTGCACAAGTTGGAGTGGGAGCGCCAGAGTGGAGGGGAGTCAGGGATAGGGCATCATGGGGAGCATAGGCTTGTTTCCCACTTTCCCATTCAAATCCCAGGGGGTACAGCGAAACATGAATATTCTAATGATTTGGGACTCTAATGATGTCTAAATGTAATCCTAATCTGATTTTTTTCCCAACCAAACATAGTATTCAAACTATTAACAGGATTAAAATCCTATCCTGCATAAAATCCTACAAACCAAATGTGGCCTTTGGGTATCAATATGGGGACTAAGGTAGAATAATTCCACATCAAATTGGTGTAGTATTCGTCTATGTCTTTCTTGCTCCAATCTGGTTGTGAAACGAATATGCTATAGTTGCAAAAGGAATCAAGGCATTAGTCATTGAAGATCTTAAGGATGCCTAAGCCACTAAAACCCTTGTCCTCATAAGCTCTAAAAGGAAAAGGATACATATGAAGGAGTTCATTGTATTGTTTCATTGCCTGGGCTTGGATGAACAATGTTCCTCCATAAGAAACAGACTTATTTGAGGTAGGAGGTGGGTTAGAACTTCTTAGGGGTCGGGTTTGAGGTGTTTCCTATCCTTCTCTTTCCCAATTCAAGCATCATAGTATATGAGAGATAGGGAAACATAGAAGGATAACTATGGTAGGGAAAGACAAGGGGATAAAGCTAGATTAGCACCATGTAGGGGAAGGATTAGGGTTGGAAAGTTTCCCCAGAACAAACTCAATTGATAAGTGTGTCTGAACTCCTAAACATTTTCAAATATAATTCTAAATCCTATTAAAATTGCAATTGTGAGACTAGTGTGCATGTTAATGATAGAAAAACATGTTTGAATCATGACAAATTGTTTTAAGCATAATGTCAATGAAAAATAAATGTAGCAGGAGTTGAACAAAAAATCATAAAGCAAGTGCCTACAAACTTGGGGAGTTTGGGCATACAAGGCAATCAAACTATAGTTATTCAAGAATATAAGAGGCATAAAAAATGTCTAGCTAGGGGACGTTTGTGTATTATCAATATATGTAATGATGAATTTTGACCTAATGAAACAAAAAAATCTTGGATAGACGCTTTATGAAAATATCCACAAGTTGGTTTTCAATATCTACATGCATGTTGTATGTATCCTTTATGGCAATCTAGTCTAGGAGCAAACGATGGAATACTTTTATGCTTATATCTACTATGCAAGATGTGATTATATGCAATCAATGGCAGTAGTGTCGTCACAATATATGGGAGAAGCATCAAAGGATATATCAAAATCTTGGAGCATTTTCTTTGTCCATAGGAGTTGGATACAACAACTATTGGTTGTCATGTATCCAGTCTCGATCATTTTATAATTCCATGGCGATTTGCTTCTTGGAGGACAAAAACACTAGGAATGGTACTAGGAGGAAACTATTTTCACTTGTGCACTTCTTATCAGTCAAGCACCTGACATATTCAACATCACTATAAGCAACTACAATAAAGACATTTGACTTGGAATACCACAGAACAATTTTTTTTGTCTTGGATACATACCTAAGAATCCTTTCTAGTGCTATAAGGTGTGATTTTCAAGACCAAGATTGGAAGTTGGCACACGGTCTAACAGTAAACATGATATCTTATCTAGAGGCAGTAGTATATAGTAAACTTCTAATCACACGTCTATATACCCTCTCATATATCTTTCCTCATTCCTTGTCCTTATCAAGCTTGTTTGTATTTGACATGGGAGTATCTATTGGTTTGCAATTCTCTATGTTTTAAAATTTCTCTAGTGTATTTTATTTGGTTGACGATGTTTCGGTGTTTAGTTTGCTTGATTAGGAATCCTATTGAAGAAGGGAAGATACCTCATTATGCTTATCTCAGACTCACAATGTTTAAGGAAACTAAACTCTTAGAACGGATCAATATTAGTAGCACCAAAATTATATCATCAACATATATTTGGATGACAACTAAATTTTCAAAAGTACCTTGAAACTATTTCACATACTTATGAATTTGGGATTGAAATTTGCATGATGATTTTTTCTTACATGTGGGTATAAGTGTATTAATATAATGTGAATACGATGTCCCTATTTGGTTATAGCCATGATATGTCCCTATACAATGTATTGGGCCTTGTGGTGCCCTATATTTATGAATTGGTCCTTAATATGGCCAAGGATGGTTGATGGTACCTTGAATGGGTACATGAAATATATCTTGATAAATTTATATATTCTTAAGTTGCAATATACTTGATTAATCTCATGACTACATCCCAGGTCTTACTTGAAATTGGATTGATGGATTGATACATGAAAAATTGACCTAAGTAATCAAATTTAATATGCATCATGTAGTGCCCTGAGACCGTAGGAACTATCCTAGTGTTCATAATTTGGGATAGCAAATGAGTTTCCTCATAGTGGTCTTGTATCATGAGAAGAAACTTGAAGTCATATAATGTTGAGCATGTATGGGTGATCGGGGGTTGTGTCATCCAACATCCAATATGGATTATTTGAATGAGCATGGTCGAGGCCATAGCTCTTGTGATATGTGAAAATTTGGAATGTGGTACATATATTTCACAGAAGTCTTATAAACTAATATATGTGTCAATACTTGACTATTGATGTTCATATGGTGCACTTAAGCTTTAAATATTTATTAACACCCGACTATCGACAACTCTAGTAATAATCTGCAAGCGCACAAGCTCCAGACATAGTATAAATAGATAGTAGGTTGGGCTCAATCTACAAGGAATGGAGAAGACACGTGTAACATCGAGGCCCAATGCCCCCATGGATCTAGTAGAGTTTTGGGAATGATGATTGTCCCCACAGACCACCACTGCTCTTAATTGCATGCTTTGTCCTCACTCACGCGTAAGCTAGGGTAAACTTCTTGACTGGTCACCCATCCTAGTACTACTCTGGGATGAGCATGCTTAACCACAGAGTTCTTTAGTGACGGTCTCCATGAAAAGGAGGTGCACCTTCCATGATACAAGTTTCCCCTTTGGAGATCCTTGGATCGATGGTTTTCTTAGAGGAGTGCTCCAACTAATGATTTTTACCCTTGTGACCTAGGTTCCTAAAACTGATGGTCACCATGCTTTAAAACTTGATGGCCACCCTGGGAAGTCATCATCTGATGGCCCTATAGACTCCCACAACTGATGGAGCTATTGCTTTGCATGGATGTGACCCTTTAGGCCGTGGAAACATGGCAAACCTAGTCAGACACCTTAACCTTCTCTTATCTCTCACACTTAGCTTTACAAACATTCCTCCTTCCATGTAAATGAACCCTTTGGACCCCCTTTCTTCTTTCTTGATGTCTAGAGCTCATCCCCCTTGGATTAGTGGATAAGAAGGAGCCCAAGGTAGAAGAAGGTGGCCGATCTAGCTTGCATGTGCACCTAGGGTTCAGATCTACCCTAGTAGAGGTCATTTGGTGCTTCCTTGCTTGGTTTCTTGGCCTAGGTATGTGATATCTCCCACTTTCCTTCATTTTCTTTGCTTTCAACCTTCTCCTTTCCTCTTATTGGTCATACCCATGGTGTTCCATGGTGGAACTTGTGCTAGAGCTTAAAGAACACCTCTTTCTTGCTTCCTTGACCTAGGGTTTTGCTTCCTTGCTTGGATAAGGAGCTAGCTTGGCCATGTGGAGTGCTCAATCTAGGGTTTCTTCTTATTTTTCTCAAGCTACCATGTTTTTTGGAGCTTTATCTTCATCCTAGAGGCGAGTTATATAACTTTCTCCATGTTTATTGCTTACTTATACCTTGCATGTACTAGATCTTTCTCTAAAATGATGCTCTAAGTGAAAAGGAAGTATCTTTTCCAAGAGTTTAAGCCTAGGTGATGATTCTTGAGTAGTTATCTTCTTAGACAAACCCTATAACCTTGTGCACGAACCTTCCTTGGTAGAGGAACCTTTATACCTCACATTCATGTGAGAAACGATGGTTTCCTTGACTTGATGGTTCATCAGAAAATGGCCTCATTGGGTCGATGGTTCATCAACCAATGGTTTCTTTGACTTGATGGTTCATCAACCAATGGTTTTTCTGATTCGTTGGTTCATCAACCAATGGTTGAATTGGGTCGATGGTTCTAAAACCTATGGTTACCTGACTTTCAAAATTTATGGTCTTCATAGTGTCATAATTTGATGGTTTAAACCAATGGTCCTTCTAGTTTCATGATATGATGGTGGACCTACAGTCCACTACCGATGGTGCTTTTATAGTCAACAATCGATGGCCTTCCAAGGTGTATAATTCTATGACTTTTCACAATCCAATGATGGTGACTTAATGGTTTTGTTTGCCTTATACCAGATGGTTTTATGTATGGTTTTGATTCGATGGTTTGTGCTTTCTGCACCTGATGTAATGGCTTGGATTTAATGATTTAGAATTGATGGTTGATGAACCCTCGGTATTGGTGGTTTTGGTTTAATGTTACAATCTGATGGTAAAACCTTGTGTTATGTAGGAACCATATTTGAGGATAGTATGGGATGATATGGTAATGATTTACCTTGTGCATCCATGGTCTAATAGGGATTATGTTTGTGAAGGATGTGCTTGAACCTAAGTAAGTGTATGAACATATGGTTTAGTTTAAGGTGTTGGTTTGTAACATCACTTCCACCTATCTTGTTGGACTTAACGTAATCTAATTAAGGAATGATGGTTAATCAAACTTAGCTTCCTTATCTGAGATTATGAAGGAATATTCTCTCTATTAATTGTTATAACCCTAAAATGTTAACTAGTGGTTATAATAGCCTTGTCATTGATGTCTTCCTTTATGCTACCATGTGAACATCATCACTCTTTAATGCAATATCATGTTGCACCTGTATATCACATGTATGGTGATGGTATGTTGAACCTTGTTCAAGGTGTTGAAAGATAATGATGATCATGCAAGAATGATTTGATGGACTTAATGACTTTTGGGCATATCTTGGGCCCTAATGGAGGTCTAATCCTCTTTTTTTATTGATAAGGGTTGGTACTTTGGGATATTGTGATAAGGATTTATATCAAGTGATGGAGTGATGGTAGTCATAGTCTCATGAATGGAGATGAAATAGTACCACGTGGTATTGTGATGACGAACATGTTTCATGTGTTTAATATCTTCTGAAGTTGCCATATATCAATGCTTGTTGGAAAAAAACTAGGATTTGTATGTCCATTTGTTCGATGCATCCTTAATTCACCCAAACTGGCAATAACTAATCGAGTGAAACCCTAATCATGTAGTGCCCTGAGCCGTAGAACCATTCAGTGTCAGAACTTGTTGGACGGGGAAACGAGTATTCCTAAGGGAAACTTTGAGCACATATTGTTGAGTATGCGGGGTGCATAGAGTGTACATCCTTGATATTCTAATTCCAAGGTTATGGAGGGTGGCTGCAATCATGCCTTGGATTGAGAGTGGTTGAGGTCATGTCTCGGATTTTTTATATGTGATGTGATTGAGGACAACTACAGTTGTACCTCAGATGATAGGGTTTTATATACCCTAGTTTCGAGCGTCGTGACCTTTATACCAAGGACGAGATGGTGTTAGCAGCTAGACTATATCTCACTACAGGTAGCTTGAATTTTATGTCATTGCATTTCACTTTGTACTGATTGAGGGTGGGAGATATTAGGACATTGGTTCTCCTAGATCTTATATAGAACTGAATAGCACTTCATAGTGGTCAGTTGGAGTTTGAGTGGTATACCTCAAACTCCCAAGGGCTTAATAAAAGATGTAATCCAGCTGTGTTATATCTGTTAGGGTTATACACAATGTTTCACATTGGATGATAACCCTTGTTTTCTTCTTTTATACATATATGTTGTATAATTCAATATAGAAGATAGCCATGCTTATACTACTTATGATTTTAGATATGCTTATGCTGCTAGACTTGCTTACAATGTTAGCTATGCTTATGCTGCTAGACTTGGTTATGATGTTAGCTATGCTTATGATGTTGGATATGCTTATGCTTCTAGACTTGATTATGATGTTATCTATGCTTATGTTGTTAGACTTGCTTATGATGTTAGTAATCTCATTCTGTTAGTTGTGCTTATACTACTAGCCATGCTTACATAGTTAAATATGGTTATCATGTTAGATATGCTAATAAATGTTAGCTGTACTCATGATACTAATTAGACTCATGATGATAGTTATTCCCATAGTGTTAACTACACCTGGAATCTGAGAATAATGTTAATTTTTCAATGTTATAAATAAGACTCTGAATAAAATTGTTCTCAAGAATGTTTATATCTGTTGGTTTTATCATGTTATATAATCTACTCTATCTGTTTAATTAGTTAACTTGTTGTAATAAATAAGTGTTGTTGAGAGTTATATCTCTCTCTAGGACATGGGTCTCATCTCGTGGGTCACCACATCTTTTTAGGTGGTCGGTAGTAGTGGCAACAGGCCCATGACAGTGAGTAGGAGTTTTGGTGATGGACCTAAGAGAAGGTTGTTAGATGTCTAGTGTGTCCTAGAGTCATTCATGTACTCTCAAGTCTAAGCAGGAAGATTTATATATGATGTTTCAACTAACTCGAGCTTTTGGTATTATTTTGATGCTTGTATGTATGGATAATTCTCTTTTGTATGTATATGTTGTAGTTGAGACCAAGAAATAATTTGAAAAGGATATTTGGCATGATATATGAATAAGAGCAAGATGTTGGTCTTTTAGGTTAATGTTCTTGAGTATGCTGGTGAAACAAATTATTTTTAATGATCCCTTTTTTTTGCTATGTGGTTAATTAGTGATCAATCATGTTTTAGGTTTTGAGTAATCTCGTATAGTGTGACAAGTTCTTACAACACTAAATCTAATTGTTGTTCTTTATGCTTTTAGTATAGAGAGGTAGGGTTTTTAAACCATGGCTCTCTACTCCTCTATATATATGATATGAGAGGAGGCATTTAGGGTATGTACTCAAATTCTCTCATTGTTGCCTCCAAGGTTTGAGAAACCCTAAGTGACTTGGAGAGATAAAGAGGGGGAGGCAAAGACTAGAAACTTTGTCTATCTTGGAGCACTTGTGGCTGTATCATGGAGATGAGTTCGCATAGAAAATTCATTTGGGACAAAGATCTTCATTGACATCATGTGAAATGAAGTGACAATGGGACGACGCCATCCACAACAAGCATGGACAATAGAACGGCGTGGTCTGCCAAGCACACATATTGAGAGAGGGTCTCCCTGATAGAACATTCTGATCTTCCACCCAAGGCACGTATATCAAGATAGAGAACCTCTATGGCGAAATAGTGTGATCCATCATACACATACATGGAAGAACAATACGATCTACCAAAGGTGATTTTGGGGTCAGATCTAGGATGAAATAGAGCAATCTATGTGACCTTAGTATCTATGCAAATAATTAGTGGATTCCCATGATCTATCACTGACAATCATCAAAAAGTTGTAACAATTAGCCAGTAGAAAAAATAGTTTCTTACACACATCTCAAGGCAATTTTCAGAGTGCAAAAACCCTGGAAAGGAGTTTTGGTTGCTGATCCAGTAGGATTCAAGAGAGACGTAGATTGAAGGGTCCAGATATACATCAAGCATTAAAAGTTAAATCATTGGAACATCTCCCACGACAAGGTAAACTTATAAACCCTAATTTCATTTTGTTGCATTAGATGGATCCTTCTCGAAGGATTCTTGAGGAGAAAAGTTTTATTCCGTTGTGTTTTCTACTCCCAAGATTATGACATTGGTATCAAAGCTACGTCTAATGATCTTTACTAGATTTTTAGATTATGAATCGAGTTTCTATCGTTGGACAACGATAGCAAGTATATTTCATATGATGAAATTGGTTAATGGGAATGTCCCGATTAATAGCACCATGATCATATTATGATATGATAATACATATGTATATATATATATATGCAAATCCAAAGTGACAAATCAAAATGGTTTTGTTTGGTTTGTGATTCATGATTATGGCCAAACCTTAATTGAGATTGTTTCTATTACATGTGGTTGATTGTCTATAATTCTTAATATGGCTTGTATGGTGTACCTTCTCTGTTTACTCTATGTGTAAGACTTCCCACCTTATTCCCCTTGAATGTGACTCAGGGTTTCTTTTACATATGATGTAATAGTTTTAGGATACTCTAGGATATAGGTTATTGAACATGGGGACATCAAGCGGGATGAATGTAAAATAATCATCAACAATGATAGATTGTCCATGGTGGCCACTCGTGATTGAATAATCCAAGAGGGTTTATTATCTTTTATTTATGCATATGATGCAGGAAATCTTAGATGACCTCAATCTTTCATTAGCTTGGAAATATTGTGCTAGGAGGCTGTGATAGAGTGCTCTTTTGGAATCCTTTAATCTCCAACAACATATTGTAACTCATATGTTGAGTTATCTTGAGAGTTCCAAGTGTTTTGGTAAAGTTTGAGTGGTGATGGATGTTAATATTATGACTAAAATTCCTATGTTTATGCCTATGTGAAGTATGTAATTGAATAGTCAAATAGTTGGATTTTTGTACCAAATTTGAATAGAATGTAGCTTCAGAGCTAGTAAATCTATGGTTAAAATTTGGTGGCAATTGGAGGACCCTAGAGGAAGTTACGAAGGTTTGAAATTTGAGAAATAATGCACATATTGGTGTTTGATGGACCAAAGTTTAATATTCCTGCCCTAGGTTGGCTGTATCACGCACCCCTTTTAATTGGTGGGATGTGTGGCTTGTGCACCCTAGATCTCTGATCTTGTAGTTGTAGGTAGTCACAAGGGTGGTAGCCATGGATTGTTGTGCAAGACTGCTGACAACCCTTGGATCTTTTGATCGAACGATAGCTGGCACTCCTTCTAGCTTGTAGTTACAAGCTCGAACACAAAGGCAACCATGAAAATCACCCTTCTCACTGGTCGTGGCTTGAGAGTGGGAAAGAAACTGGCAGTTACACTTGCCTCCCCATTATGATCTAGTTGGACCCGGATTTTATGCCTTTTGGACGCTGCTACAGAAAGAACGAGCCCTCCCTGTTGTTGTCTTCTCCACCACAAATTGTAGGTGGCACATAGGGAAAATAGAGGGATATAGAGAAGAGGAAGGAGGGAGATAAGAGGATCAAAAGTGAGTTCAAAGTTGAATGAGTTCAACGACGGGATAATTTTAGGCTTTCGTGGATGGCTTGTTGGTCGACGAACCCCTTTCTGTCGGAGAAGAAGCGAGAGTTGGGAGGGGATCCAGGCGACTTCCTCCTCTAGTTTTGGAAGTGGCAAGAAGTCATTTGGGCCTCGCAGTGCTGTTGGTGATCTTGCATGAAGCTTGAAAGCTTAGAGGGGGCTTTTCCCCTTTCCTTTCCACCGCGACGGTGGCCTCTGCCAGCTGTTGCAGGAAGCAAGCTTTGCAAATGTTGTGGAGAAATCGAAGTGGCCATAGAGATCAGGGAGAAGCCACCAAATCAAAGGGTGGATTTAGGTGCTAATGAAGGGCATCATTGTGCCATCACCTGCACGCCGGAGTCAAGCTTCATGAAGGCAGCGCTCGCACAGGTCCCAGGTGGGCTCGAGTTCGCATGAAACAGAGAAAGAAAAGCGGGAATGTCAAACAAGGTCCAAGCCTAAACTAGCCGACTTATAGCTAGACCAGTACGAACCGACCAGCTCAAAGTATAGCAGCACAACCCCAGGAAGGGACATGTGGCGACGCCAGATTGGTCCACAAAGGTAAATACCCAATAAACTCACAGATCTTAGATAATTCCTAGTAATTAGCTCAGTTATCAGAAAATTACAAATAAGGTACCAAAATTCTAAGAAAAATGAGTAGAATCACATGAAAGCATAATATCAAGCTTTTTATGCATTAATCTCAGTGATATCATGTAAATGGTGAAATTATTATTTAGTGGATAATAAGTATCAAACCATGACCCAAAATTATGAGACTGCATCAGAAACTACTAAATATGATATATAACCCATATTATGTCAAATATGATGATGTTTGAACATAAAATCGTGTAATTTGCTCGATATAGCTAATTAGGGCTAATAACCATAAGTTAAATGCAATAAATACATACATGCTCAATAAATGGTGAAATTCATATAACACCCTTATATCAGTAACTGGAAGATAATATGTAAATATGAGATCAATTTTATACATGAATTCCAAGTTATATGAAGTTGACCCTTAATACATGGTTTAAAACCCTAATTTAGGTTAATGCATGTAACATATGGCTAATATGTTCACATAATAATGTGAAACACAATTATCAGTAAATGAACTATAATACAGAATATGACATCAGTAAGATGACTCCAAGACAAGAATATAAGTAATTATGAGAATATCCTAACGACCTAAGCTTAACCCTAAATCTAGACATACTAGGGTTAAAATGATGAGAATCTAATGATAGTATGAGATCTTGTCTTGATCAGGGTTGACAAAGATATAAATGACATCAGGAATATGATTAGGAATATCTCTTTGGAAGGTACTCCATTACCTCTTACTTGGCTTATTATACAATATGTTTGTTTATATGAGTAGTAAAATACTTAGCATATGATAGTGGATGAATGTTTGTTCTTATATGATATCTTGCTTGATTTTCCATACATATGTATATGAACATGTGAAACATAAGATATCTGATCCATTATATGATAGCACTAAATCTCTTTGGTAGAATAGTGCATTGATGACAAGTACTAAATCTCTTTGGCAGAATAGTACATGTGAGCACTAAATCTCTTTGGCATAATAGTGCATTTATGGAAGTATTGCCAAGAATGCAAAGCATCCTTGTCTCATCAGCTTTTCAGCTACCATAGCTGACACAAGATAGGTTGGAAGAATCTTTCTATCTCCCTAAAAGATCCATGTGTCACTATCATATGTGAACACAACTTGCTTGGACTCACAATCTGTAACATCCCTGACCTGGGTTATGAACTAACCCTAGGCATTTTGCTTAATACATGTGATTAGATTCTTGTGATTATCTTTTGATATGTAATTATAGCTCCTGAGGAACTTATATTTCTATTTCTGTCCTTTTTGAACAATGTTGTAATATTGTTTTGTTAAAAGTGGACCTATGTGCAAATTGCCCAATCTAAGGGGTTAAATTGCAGATTGCACATGTTAAGATGTTCCTATGATGTTTAGACATCATAAGAATGAATATGATGTAGTGATATGGATTCTCCAAGCTTGGGCACCAAGATATAGCTTGTAGAGCAATCCGTGTGCTTTAAAACCTAGTTTTGGTGTAAAGTGCAATTTACCCAAAACATAGGGTGAAACATGTAAAATATACCTTCTCGAGTATCTCTCATGCTTTTTAGCATCAAGTAGAGTAAAGAAAATGAGGGGGGCGCCTCATTTGAGTGATCAAATAAGAAGGATAACCTTTATAAGTAAATAATCAAGATGTTTGCAAAATGACCTTTTTATATGTGCAACTTAGTAAAAAGTTTGGTTTCTTTTCCTCTAAAACGTGGATAAGGAAGAGTGTTTCATGTGATAAGGAGGGAGATAAACGTGGAAAAGAAATGGAGAAGGACCCATATGAGAAATAAGGAAGTAATTATCATTATCTTGAAAATATGCCCAAAATATATAAGCACATCCCTTTTACAAGGCAAAGGATTGTTTCCTTCATTTCCTCTTCTCATCTTCTTGCTTTGGACCGACTTAGGAGGAGCTCAGGAGCAGAGGAGGATGACCAAGTTCATCTAGGTAAGTTTTGGTCATCTTCTAGCTCGGATTCATGGAGGAAATCCCATTACAAGGTTGGTTTGCTAGTTTTCCTTACACAACTCTTGTTTCTAGCCATCTTCTCCATCCAATTCTTGAAGAAAGGACCTTGGACGACCCCTGGAGCTCAAGAAACCATTAAAGCTACGGATTTTGGAGCTCTAGATCATATCCTAAGGTGGGTTTTATAACTCTAAACCTTAAAGCTTTGCTTATACATCTTCTTCCTATGAAAACGTTGCTTGCTTTCCTTTCTTCCATACTTCTTAGTGTTCTTGCAACCAAAAACCGTGAAAAATAGACCAGGTTCTTGAAGTAGAAGAAGGTGGCGTTAATTCCAAAGTTCATCCTAATCTTACTTTAGCAAACGGTCCTCCACCTCTTGCCCAAACGGTTTGCAAAACCGTTTTGGAAGCAAACAGTTTCAAAACCGTTTGAAGAGCAAATGGTTTCATAAGAACGTTTGGGAGTAAACGGTCCCAAAACTGTTTGAGAGGGTTTACCAAGGGTTGACCGTTTGATATTCCTGTTCCTAATGATGTTGGTTAATAACTAACCAAAATTTATGGATTAGTTCCAAAGGAATCATTAGTTGGAGGCTAATCAATTAGGCAAACCTAATTGGATTAAGTGCTGATTTTTCAGCTTGATTAATTTGCCTTTTTGGGTAAACGGTTTCAAAACCATTTGAGAGGGTTGAACAAGGGTTGACCGTTTGAGATTACTGTTCCTAATGATGTTGGTTAATAACTCACCAAAATTTATGGATTATTTCCAAAGGAATCATGAGTTGAAGGCTAATCAATTAGGAAAACCTAATTGGATTAAGTGATGATTTTTCAGCTTGATTAATTTGCCTTTTTGGGCAAACAGTTTCAAAACCATTTGAGAGGGTTTAACAAGGGTTGACAGTTTGCGATTCCTGTTCCTAATGATGTTTGTTAATAACTCACAAAAATTTATGGATTATTTCCAAAGGAATCATGAGTTGAAGGCTAATCAATTAGGTAAACCCTAATTGGATTAAGTGCTAATTTTCAACTTGGCTGATTTGACTTTTTGGGTTAATTAGCCCAAACGGTTTCAAAACCATTTGGGGATTTCCCAAACGGTCTCAAAACCGTTTGGGGGTCACCCAAGACCATTTGGATGTCTAGGGTTGGATATGTTTAAGTGATTGAAGGACAAAAGATATGGTGTTAACCGTAATCGGCTAAGTTCTGATGTTGCATTGGAATGAGTTGATGTTTTGGGTTGATTAGCCCAAACGGTTTCAAAACCGTTTGGGAATCACCCAAACGGTCTCAAGACCATTTGGGGATCACCCAAGACCGTTTGGAGGTCTAGGTTTAAGCATGGTTGACCAATTGAAGGTCTAAAGGTACCAAATCACTTTGCAATTAAGTGCTGATTTGATTATCAACTCAATAGCTCAAACCCTAATGATTTTTCACTAGAATCCAAGGGTTGGATGAGCCAAACGGTCTCAAGACAGTTTGGAGCTCATCCAAATGGTCTTAAGACCGTTTGGAGGTCTAGGGGTGAGTATGGTTAAGCAATTGATAATCCAATGTTACTAAGTTAAAGTGTAATCAAGTGCTGATTTGGTGATCAATCCAATGATCCAAACCTTAAGTGGTTGACTTGGATTTTGATGATATGATGGGAAAATGGTCCCAAGACCGTTTGGTGAACATCCAAATGATCCCAAGACCGTTTGGGGGTAGGTCACGACCCAATTGAATGATGGTTCAATAGTCTCAGCATCAATTAGACTAATGTTGATACATGGTGAAGGGTGATCGACTCCAAACCCTAATCCAATTGATCCAAGCCCTAATTGGTGATCAATTGAGGGTAAATTGAGTGTCAAATCAGTAAAGTGTTGTCCTAATTGACTCAATTGATAAGTGGTTAACCATGGCATGAACAATTGAGGGGTTCAACATTGAAAACCCTAACTCATATTGAAGTATTGACACACTTTTTGGTCCATGCGGTTTTGAGGGTGTTTGGACCAAACGGTCTTAAGACCGTTTGGGTCCAAACGGTCTCAAGACAGTTTGAGTCCAAACGGTCTCAAGACCGTTTGGGACCAAACGATACCAAACCATTTGGTGGCCATGCAGTTTCAAGATCGATTTATCCATGCGGTTGCAAAAGTCAAAGTTGGTCAAACGGTCAACGTGACCAAACGATCTTCACCTCACCTAGGGCAAACAATCTTGAGTGGTACTTGGCCATGCGGTCTTGAAAGTATAAGGGTCCAAATGGTCAACAACTCCATGTGGTTTCAAAACCGTTTGGAGGTTGAAAGTGCAAAACCGTTTGGGGTCTCTTAAGGTCAAGAATGGTTAATGCTTTAAAGGCTTAGATGGTTTAATGGTTGATTAACCTAAACCCTAAAGATACCTAAAGTGATTAAGGGAACAAGTGATTAGTTGGTTGATGCATGTTATGGTCTATGGTGGACATTACCAAAGTAACCTTTATGAGTTTAAGTAGTCAATACCCCTTGATCAAGCAAACCCTAATGACCATAGTAGTGATGACTTGACCTATGTTATCTAGGTTGGTTTGTCTTAATCTGATCAAGAGTGATGTAAACATCATCTATTAGTAAGAGGAGAGAGAAGACTCCCTATATGTTTGAGAATCAAGTAATATACTTCCAACATATATGAATACACCTAATTAGGGAATGATCCTTCATAATGAGATCATGGAAACCCTAATTATGATGATTAATGAATCTCAATCTAATTTGAGGTTATTAATGGAAGTAATCTTCATACATGATGATGATATGAATAGTAAACCCTAATCTAGGGTAATGTGATGTAATGTGAATAGTAAACCCTAATCTAGGGTGAAGTGATGATATGAACAAGTAAACCCTAATTCTGAGTTATGCTTTTAAGCATGAAACTCCATGATTAAAGCATGACATAAGGAATCACTATTCCTAATCAAACTAAGGGGTTGAATAACTCTAATTGGATTGAATGGGAATCCTAACCCTCGAAACCAGCCGTGGTAATATGACACGGTCGTGGTGAAACCTTTGTTGCACGACCATGTAATGAAGCACGTCCGTGGTGACTTACTCTTGCACGACCGTGCAAGATAGCACGGCCGTGGTATCCTATATATAATTTGAAAAGAACTTGTATTGTGCTGATATAGTTACAATGTGCATGTTATTAGTAAATGTTAACCATGCAGGTTTTCATAAAGAGGTGATCATATCCAGGTAAGGATTATGATGTCATATGCATTGATAACACTTTATATGCTTCAAGTATAATGATATGCTATGTTATCTAGTGAGTGGTAACATATGAGCCTAATAGGCTGAATGATCCATGAGTAATATATGCATTGCAATAATCAAAGGTCATACTGATGAAATGACTGGATGATAAGATGTTATTGGTAACAAGTGTTATGATGATTCAAGGGTTTGAATACTCATAGTCCTGAATCACAATGATGGGATGGTTAGGGATTGATATCCCAATGTTTAAAGTAAGTGATGTGAATTGATACAAATAGTACTCCTTCTTTATAGCATTTGTTTTATTGGTTTATGTTTGAAAACATGCTTGATGCTAAAGAATGCAGTAATGTACTTAACTAATCAAGTATAACGATATCATGTAGAGCCCTGACCATAGATCCATCAGTGCCAATGATGGTGAAACAGGTTTTCCTAAGGGAATTCCTGGATCACATACTTTTGAGTATGTGGGGGTTATGGACGCGAATAACCTTACGTCCTAATGTTGGATTTGATAGAAGATGTATCATTAATATCTCAATCCTTCTTATATGTTTATGCCGGGATGATGTATCACTAATCTCCCAATGATGTTGTTAATGCCGCATCGATGAGAGATAAGCAAGAAATTACTCGATGGTGAAGAGAGTACAGAACGCCACTGTAACTCTAAATAGTGAAGTTGCTAGAATACCCTGCAAAGCTATTATAGCAGAGACACGAGATGTCCTGCATGTTGATCCTCATACTGACTGAGGAGTGATGAGGTCATAGGAATCCAGCTCTCCTGATGACCTATGTATGGTACCGATTGCGATCTAGTGATGGTAGGTTGGAGTATGAGAGGTGTAACTCATCTCCTCAGGGCATAAATATGTTTGTAAAATGTAACCAGCCGCATAGCATATTTGCTTAGGTTGAATTATGAGAAACAATGATTGATGATACATTGTTTATAGTGCTCTAGTTAAGTAACTAGTATACATGTTCTTCATATTCCTTATTGTTATATGTCTTGTCGTTCAATTAAGTTATAATTGAAACGATTACTTATAAGGATGCTGCTTCACATAGTTTATACAATGTTACCTGCTGTTGAATATTTATATTTCTACCGCTTTTTGTTATTCCTTTAATGCAATAACAAAGCTTCTGGCGGAGAGTTATAACTCTCGCTGGGACAATTATTCAGTTGTCTCACCCCCGTGGGATTCGACTTTTTAGGTAGACGCCGAGGACGAAGGAACCCATCATTGGGTGAGCAACAACAACAACAATCTCAGGGACAGCAGTGATCCTCAGGTGGAGACAGTGTCTGTCATGTGGTGTAGATAGTATGTCCTGTGTCATCTATGTACTCTCAGGTCCTAGGAGTCAGTATATCTGAGATTTTGGCATGATGCCTCGAGATTTTGTATCTTACCTTGTACAATTAACAAGGTAGTTGATGTTGTAATTCTCGAGATGCTTTTAATACAGAGATGTAATGATGACACATGTTGTAAACTACTTATCATGTTTCATTATGAAAGAGTTTTATCGTTTGGTGATCTCTTTACAAAAGTTTTTTTTTTTGTTAATTCCACTGCTAATCACTTCCGCATTCATTGATCTCGTTTTCGTGATTCGATCGTCTCAATTAAGTGGTATCAGAGCTCTAGGTTCACTGAGTCTACAGAGACATAGGACTTAGGATGTTGAGCCTGTTCTAGTGCTTTCCAATATGTCTGATAGTGTCTTCTACTCCTCAGGAGAAGAAGATAAGACTAAGGATGTATAGACCACACGAGGAATATGTCGCGAAGAGTAGTGTTGCTGCACCCAGAGAAGGTGCAAGAAACCCAGAGATAGAGAAACCTGTGCCTGAACCACCCCAGTTCGATCCAGCTGACATGGGGAACCCAGCCGTCCAGACCATGTTTGGGAAGTTTATGACTGCCATGACACACATAACTGATAGGATACCTATGCCTGCACCTAGGGCACCTGCCCAACCTGAAGGACAAGGAATCGACAAGACATTTGAACGACTTCGCCGAGTTGGAGCCACAGAGTATTTGGGAACAGCTGATCCCGCAGATGCCGACTTGTGGTTAACCGAACTAGAGAAGGCCTTTAGAATCCTAAACATCCCAGAAGCTGAGAAGGTTAGACATGCTGTGTACCTTCTCAAGGGGAGTGCTGGTCATTGGTGGACCATGGAAGAACAGAAGAGGACTGGTGTGGAGGTTGCATGGGAAGTTTTCAGATGGGAATTTGTCAACAGATATTTCCCTAAGATGTTTCTGGATGAGAAAATCTCTTAGTTCGAGAGGATAAGACAAGGTCCAATGAACATTAGTGAATACAAGGCTAAGTTCATGGAGCTGTTGTGATTTTGTCCGCACATGGCGACCGCAGATGAAGAAAGGATAAGGCGTTTTGAAAAAGGGTTAAACACTGAGTTGACTACTCCTATGTCTGCCCTAGAGAACAGAGAAAGGTTTGCTACCTTCGTTGAGTCAGTCTGAAGGGTAGAGAGGTCTGTAGCAGAGAAGAGACAAACCCAGAACAAGAGGATGTATCCCCAGTTTCAAGGATCTTCATCCAAAGGTTTTAAGAAACCTAGGTTTTCTTCACCTATGCCACCACCTAGATCCAATACCCGGACGTAGTGGACGTCAAATAGGGGTAGAGGATGAAGCCTACCACTAGGAGGAGCTCGCAGTTCAGCATCTATGTTGGTTACAGGACCACCCAGACCACAACAACTGAACAGAAGTTGTTACATATGTGGAAAGATGGGACATCTGATGAAGGATTGCAGAGTCAGAGAAGTGAGTGTGACTCAACCTCAGAGGCAGAATCAAAAAGGATCTCAAAGACGACAATTTCCAGGTAACGCTAGAGGATGTAGACAAGCATCCCAAGCTGCATCATCGGCATCTAGTCATCAAGCACCGAATCAACCATAGGCGACAGTGAGATTCTACGCGATGAATCCACCTGATGCAGTTATCAACCCTCAGGTTGTAGCAAGTCAGATGGAATTGTTATATTCTGATACGTCTACGTTTTGCGTTGTATCTGTTTTGATTGATCCGGGTGCTACACACTCCTTTATCACTCGAACAGTGATTCGTGACTACAACTTGACTACAAGTCATAGAGCAGATAGTTTGTTGCTAGAAACTCCATTGATGGGGTCTGCTATGTTGTAGGAGGTATGTTCTCCCTGCATTCTCTTCTTTTCTAAACATTGCATTCAAGTGGATCTTATACCACTTGAGATGCATGGATTTGATATAATCCTTGGGATGGATACCGTAGAAAAGTATAAGGTTGTCTTGGATTGTGAGTCCAAGAAAGCAGTGTTCGCTAATGATAGTGACACATGGATCTTTCAAGGAGAGAGAAAGATTCTACCCACCTGTCTCGTGTCAGCTATGGTTGCTGAGAAGTTGATGAGGCAAGGATGTTATACATTCTTGGCCCATGTGGTAGATACTACCATGGATAGTCCTAACCCTACTAAAGTTCCTGTAGTCAGAGAATTTGAAGATGTATTTCCTGAAGAACTTCTAGGTGTGCCACCACCTCGGGAAATTGATTTTGAAATCAATTTAATCCCCGACACACAACCTATAGAAAAAACACCGTATAGGATGGCGCCTGCTGAGATGGAAGAACTCAAGAAACAGTTGCAAGAGTTGCTTGAGAAGGGTTTCATCCGACCGAGTACTTCACCTTGGGGTGCTCCAGTGCTCTTTGTTAAAAAGAAAGATGGATCAATGCAGTTATGCATTGATTATAGACAGTTAAATAAAGTAACAATAAAGAATAAGTATCCTCTGCCGAGGATTGATGATCTTTTTGACCAATTGCGTGGTGCAACCGTCTTCTCAAAGAGATAGATTTGAGATCAGGATATCACCAACTTCGTATTAAGGATAGTGACATACCCAAGTCTGCCTTTAGGATGAGATATGGTCACTATGAGTTCACAGTTATGTCGTTTGGACTAACTAATGCACCATCCACATTCATGGAACTTATGAATAGAATCTTCCAACCTTTTCTCGATCAGTGTGTTGTTGTGTTTATAGATGACATTCTGATCTATAGTAGAGATGCTCAACAGCACGAACAACATCTTCGACAGACCCTAACTTTGCTACAGAAAAACAAGCTTTATGCTAAGTTTAGCAAGTGTGAGTTTTAGTTACCGGAAGTATCTTTCCTTGGACACGTGATATCTGCCTCGGGTATTCGTGTTGGCCCTAAAAAGGTAGAATTTGTTCTACAATGGGAACAGCCGAAGACACCGACAGAGATCTGTAGTTTCTTAGGGTTGGAAGGTTATTACCAAAGGTTCATTAAGAACTTTAGTTCCATATCCTTACCCTTGACTAAGTTGACCAGGAAGGATGTTCCTTTTGTTTGGAGTGATAAGTGTCAACAATCTTTTCAGTTGTTGAAGGAGAGGTTGACAAGTGCACCAGTGCTTGTGTTACCTAAGCAAGGGAAAGGATATATAGTTTTCTGTGATGCCTCCAAGAATGGACTTGGATGTGTGTTGATGCAGGATAAACAAGTGATTTCTTTTGCTTCACGACAGCTTAAGAAACACGAGGAGAATTATCTGACACACGACCTAGAGCTAGCTGCTGTGGTTCATGCCTTGAAAATTTGGAGACATTATCTCTATGGAGAGGCATTCCAGATTTTCACTGATCATAAGAACCTTAAGTACATCTTTTCTCAGCATGATCTTAACATGAGGCAACACTGCTGGATGGAGTTAATCAAAGATTACGATTATACAATTGATTACCACCCAGGGAAGGCCAATGTGGTTGCAGATGCTTTGAGTAGGAAATCAGCAACACCAGCCTTAGATAGAGCACAACTGAACTTTTTGGTATGCTCTAGGAGAGATATGCTTATCTCCTTAAGACAAGACAATGTACATTTGAAAGTATCATTGTTAGCTAGGTTGTTAGCTGAGATGCATATAAAACCTACTCTGAGAGAGCATATCAAGGAGGCACAACAAGTTGATGCTGCAGTTCAACAGATCAGATCAGAGTATGGTAATGAGAAACAAGATGGTTTCCATGACTCAGATGACCAAGTAGCATGTTATCAAGGTAGAATGATAGTGCCTGATGTGGATAACTTGAGAAAGTTAGTTCTGGAAGAAGCTCATTCTTCGATGTATGCTATGCATCCAGGAAGCACCAAGATGTATCGAAACTTGAAAGATATGTATTGGTGGCCTGGAATGAAGAAGGATGTTGCTGAGTTTTGTTATGCGGTGTCCTGTGTGTCAGCAAGTTAAAGCTGAACACCAGAAGCTTGCAGGAACAATGCAACCTTTACCCATACCACAGTGGAAGTGGGATCATATAACAATGGACTTTGTTGTTGGCCTACCCATGACAAGCAAAGGGCATGATTCCATTTGGGTAATAGTTGATAGGTTGACAAAGACAACACATTTCTTTCCTGTCAAAATGACCTATTCCGCTGAGAAGCTAGCACAGTTGTATGTTGAAGAGATAGTACGGCTGCATGGAGTCCCAGTTACCATTGTTTCTGACAGAGGTCCCCAGTTTACGAGTCATTTTTGGGAGAGACTTCATAAATCCTTAGGCACACAATTAAGGTTTAGTACAACCTTTCATCCTCAGACTGATGGATAGTCAGAAAGGACTATACAGACCTTGGAAGACTTGCTTAGAGCATGTGTTCTTCAGTTTACAGGGAGTTGGGATCTGCACCTAAGCTTGATAGAGTTTGCCTACAACAACAGCTATCAACATAGCATTGACATGGCACCTTATGAAGCTTTTTATGGTAGACGTTGTAGATCAACCCATGTTGGTATGAAACTGGTGAATACCAACTGTTAGGTCCTGATCTTGTGCAGCAGACCACAGAAAAGATTAAAATAATACAACAACAAATAAAAACTGCACAAGATAGGCAGAAATCTTACGCTGATAAATGGCGTATACCTTTAGAATTCTAGGTTGGAGACAGAGTGTATCTCAAAGTCTCACCTTGGAAAGGAGTTCTGAGATTTGGAAGGAAAGGGAAGTTAGCTCCTAGATTTATGGGGCCTTATCCAATCATTGAACGGATTGGAAGAGTAGCCTATAAGCTAGAGTTACCACCAGAGTTACAAAAGTTACACCCTGTGTTTCACATTTCCATGCTTAGGAAATGTCATCCTGATACAAAATCAGTTCTGCAACCTATGGAGGTAGAAATAAATGATGATATATCTTATGAACAAGGACCTATATCAATCCTTGATAAAAGAATTAAAAAGCTGAAAAAGAAAGACATAAGTCTTGTGAAAGTTCTCTGGAGTCATCGTGGTGTTGAAGAAGCCACATGGGAACTAGAGGAAGAGATGAGAAGGAAATACCCTGCTCTTTTCTCTTAATATGTCTTGTTAATATGTTTTGTTGATTTCGGGGACGAAATCCTTATAAGGGGTGGATAATTTGTAACATCCCTGACCTGGGTTATGAACTAACCCTAGGTGTTTTGCTTAAGACATGTGATTATATGCTTGTGATTATCTTTTGATATGTAATTAAATCTCCTGAGGAACTTATATTTCTATTTATGTCCTTTTTGAACAATGTTGTAATATTGTTTTTTTAAAAGTGGACCTATGTGCAAATTACCCAATCTAAGGGGTTAACTTGCATATTGCACATTTTAAGATGTTCATATGATGTTGAGACATCATAAGAATGAATATTATGTAGTGATATGGATTCTCCAAGCTTGGGCACCAAGATATAGCTTGTAGAGCAATCCTTGTGCTTTAAACCCTAGTTTTGGTGTAAAGTGCAATTTACCCAAAACATAGGGTGCAACATGTAAAATATACCTTCTCGAGTATCTCTCATGCTTTTTAGCATCAAGTAGAGTAAATAAAATGAGGGGGGCGCCTCATTTGAGTGATCAAATAAGAAGGATAACCTTTATAAGTAAATAATCAAGATGTTTGCAAAATGACCTTTTTATATGTGCAACTTAGTAAAAAGTTTGGTTTCTTTTCCTCTAAAACGTGGATAAGGAAGAGTGTTTCATGTGATAAGGAGGGAGAGAAATGTGGCAAAGAAATGGAGAAGGGCCCATATGAGAAATAAGGAAGTAATTATCATTATCTTGAAAATATGCCCAAAATATATAAGCACATCCCTTTTACAAGGCAAAGGATCATTTCCTTCATTTCCTCTTCTCATCTTCTTGCTTTGGACCGACTTAGGAGGAGATCAGGAGAAGAGGAGGACGACCAAGTTCATCTAGGTAAGTTTTGGTCATCTTCTAGCTCGGATTCATGGAGGAAATCCCATTACAAGGTTGGTTTGCTAGTTTTCCTTACACAACTCTTGTTTCTAGCCATCTTCTCCATCCAATTCTTGAAGAAAGAACCTTGGACGACCCCTGGATCTCAAGACACCATTAAAGATACAGAGCTTGGAGCTCTAGATCATATCCTAAGGTGGGTTTTATAACTCTAAACCTTAAAGCTTTGCTTATACATCTTCTTCCTATGAAAATGTTGCTTGCTTTCCTTTCTTCCATACTTCTAAGTGTTCTTGCAACCAAAAACCGTGAAAAATAGACCAGGTTCTTGAGGTAGAAGAAGGTGGTGTTAATTCCAAAGTTCATCCTAATCTTACTTTAGCAAACAGTCCTCCACCTCTTGCCCAAACGGTTTGCAAAACCGTTTTGGAAGCAAACGGTTTCAAAACCGTTTGAAGAGCAAATGGTTTCATAAGAACGTTTGGGAGTAAACGGTCCCAAAACCATTTGAGAGGGTTGACCAAGGGTTTACCGTTTGATATTACTGTTCCTAATTATGTTGGTTAATAACTCACCAAAATTTATGTATTAGTTCCAAAGGAATCATGAGTTGAAGGCTAATTAATTAGGCAAACCTAATTGGATTAAGTGCTGATTTTTCAGCTTGATTAATTTGCCTTTTTGGGCAAACGGTTTCAAAACTGTTTGCGAGGGTTGACCAAGGGTTGAACGTTTTCGATTCCTGTTCCTAATGATGTTGGTTAATAACTCACCAAAATTTATGGATTAGTTCCAAAGGAATCATGAGTTGAAGGCTAATCAATTAGGCAAACCTAATTGGATTAAGTGCTGGTTTTTCAGCTTGATTAATTTTCCTTTTTGGGAAAACGGTTTCAAAACCATTTGAGAGGGTTGACCAAGGGTTTACCGTTTGAGATTCCTGTTCCTAATGATGTTGGTTAATAACTCACCAAAATTTATGGATTAGTTCCAAAGGAAACATGAGTTGAAGGCTAATCATTTAGGTAAACCCTAATTGGATTAAGTGTTGATTTTCAACTTGGCTGATTTGACTTTTTGGGTTAATTAGCCCAAACGGTTTCAAAACCGTTTGGCGATTTCCCAAACGGTCTCAAAACCATTTGGGGGTCACCCAAGACCTTTTGGAGGTCTAGGTTTGGATATGGTTAAGTGATTGAAGGACAAAAGATATGGTGTTAACCCTAATCGGCTAAGTTCTGATTTTGCATTGGAATGAGTTGATGTTTTGGGTTGATTAGCCCTAACGGTTTCAAAATTGTTTGGGAATCACACAAACGGTCTCAATACCGTTTGGGGATCACCCAAGACCGTTTGGAGGTCTAGGGTTAAGCATGGTTGACTAATTGAAGGTCTAAAGGTACCAAATCACTTTGCAATTAAGTGCTGATTTGATGATCAACTCAATAGCTCAAACCCTAATGATTTTTCACTAGAATCCAAAGGTTGGATGAGCCAAACGGTCTCAAGACCATTTGGAGCTCATCCAAACGGTCTTAAGACCGTTTATAGGTCACCCAAGACCGTTTGGAGGTCTAGGGGTGAGTATGGTTAAGCAATTGATAATCCAATGTTACTAAGTTAAAGTGTAATCAATTGCTGATTTGGTGATCAATCCAATGATCCAAACCTTAAGTGGTTGACTTGGATTTTGATGATATGATGGGAAAACGGTCCCAAGACCGTTTGGTGAGCATCCAAATGATCCCACGACTGTTTGGGGGTAGGTCACGACCCAATTGAATGATGGTTCAATAGTCTCAGCATCAATTAGACTCATGTTGATACATGGTGAAGGGTGATCGATTCCAAACCCTAATCCAATTGATCCAAGCCCTAATTCATGATCAATTGAGGGTCAATTGAGTGTCAAATCAGTAAAGTGTTGTCCTAATTGACTCAATTGATAAGTGGTTAACCATGGCATGAACAATTGAGGGGTTCAACATTGAAAACCCTAACTCATATTGAAGTATTGACACACTTTTTGGTCCATGCGGTTTTGAGGGTGTTTGGACCAAACGGTCTCAAGACCGTTCGGGACCAAACGATCCCAAACCGTTTGGTGGCCATGCGGTTTCAAGATCGATTTATCCATGCGGTTTCAAAAGTCAAAGTTGGCCAAACGGTCAACGTGACCAAACAGTCTTCACCTCACCTAGGGCAAACGGTCTTGAGTGGTACTTGGCCATGCGGTCTTGAAAGTCTAAGGGTCCAAATGGTCAACAACTCCATGCGGTTTCAAAACCGTTTGGAGGTTGAAAGTGCAAAACTGTTTGGGGTCTCTTAAGGTCAAGAATGCTTAATGCTTTAAAGGCTTAGATGGTTTAATGGTTGATTGACCTAAACCCTAAAGATACCTAAAGTGATTAAGGGAACAAGTGATTAGTTGGTTGATGCATGTTATGGTGTATGGTGGACATTACCAAAGTAACCTTGATGAGTTTAAGTAGTCAATACCCCTTGATCAAGAAAACCCTAATGACCATAGTAGTGATGACTTAACCTATGTTATCTAGGTTGGTTTGTCTTAATCTGATCAAGAGTGATGTAAACATCATCTATTAGTAAGAGGAGAGAGAAGACTCCCTATATGTTTGAGAATCAAGTAATATACTTCCAACATATATGAATACACCTAATTAGGGTATGATCCTTCATAGTGAGATCATGGAAACCCTAATTATGATGATTAATGAATCTCAATCTAATTTGAGGGCATTAATGGAAGTAATCTTCATACATGATGATGATATGAATAGTAAACCCTAATCTAGGGTAATGTGATGTAATGTGAATAGTAAACCCTAATCTAGGGTAAAGTGATGATATGAACAAGTAAACCCTAATTCTGAGTTATGCTTTTAAGCATGAAACTCCATGATTACAGCATGACATAAGGAATCACTATTCCTAATCAAACTAAGGGGTTGAATAACTCTAATTGGATTGAATGAGAATCCTAACCCTAGAAACTAGCCGGTGGTAATATGACACGGTCGTGGTGAAACCTTTGTTGCATGACCGTGTAATGAAGCACGACCGTGGTGACTTACTCTTGCATGACCGTGGTATCCTATATATAATTTGAAAAGAACTTGTATTGTGCTGATATAGTTACAATGTGCATGTTATTAGTAAATGTTAACCATGCAGGTTTTCATAAAGAGGTGATCATATCCAGGTAAGGATTATGATGTCATATGCATTGAAAACACTTTATATGCTTCAAGTATAATGATATGCTATGTTATCTGGTGAGTGGTAACATATGAGCCTAATAGGCTGAATGAGCCATGAGTAATATATGCATTGCAATAATCAAAGGTCATACTGATGAAATGACTGGATGATAAGATGTTATTGGTAACAAGTGTTATGATGATTCAAGGGTTTGAATACCCACTGTCCTGAATCACAATGATGGGATGGTTAGGGATTGATATCCCAATGTTTAAAGTATGTGATGTGAACTTGATACAAATAGTACTCCTTCTTTATAGCATTTGTTTTATTGGTTTATGTTTGAAAACATTCTTGATGCTAAAGAATGCAGTAATGTACTTAACTAATCAAGTATAATGATATCATGTAGAGCCCTGACCATAGATCCATCAGTGCCAATGATGGTGAAATATGTTTTCCTAAGGGAACTCCTGGAGCACATACTTTTGAGTATGTGGGGGTTATGGATGCCAATAACCTTACGTCCTAATGTTGGATTTGATAGAAGATGTATCATTAATCTCTCAATCCTTCATTATATGTTTATGCTGGGATGATGTATCACTAATCTCCCGATGATGTTGTTAATGCCACATCGATGAGAGATAAGCAAGAAACTCCTCGATGGCGAAGAGAGTACAGAACGCCACTGTAAATCTAAATAGCGAAGTTGCCAGAATACCCTGGAAAGCTATTATAGTAGAGACATGAGATGTCCTACATGTTGATCCTCATACTGACTGAGGATAGGAATCCGGCTCTCCTGATGACCTATGTATGGTACCGATTGTGATCTAGTGATGGTCGGTTGGAGTATGAGAGGTGTAACTCATCTCCTCAGGGCATAAATATGTTTGTAAAATGTAACCAGCCGCATAGCATATTTGCTTAGGATGAATTACGAGATACAATGATTGATGATACATTGTTTATAGTGCTCTAGTTAAGTAACTAGTATACATGTTCTTCATATTCCTTATTGTTATATGTCTTGTCGTTCAATTAAGTTATAATTGAAATAATTACTTATAAGGATGCTGCTTCACATAGTTTATACAATGTTACCTGCTGTTGAATATTTATATTTCTACCGCTTTTTGTTATTCCTTTAATGCAATAACAAAGCTTCTGGCGGAGAGTTATAACTCTCGCTGGGACAATTATTCAATTGTCTCACCCCCGTGGGATTTGACTTTTTAGGTAGACGCCGAGGACGAAGGAACCCATCGGTGGGTGAGCAGCAGCAACAACAATCTCAGGGACAACAATGATCCTCAGGTGGAGACACTATCTGTCATGTGGTGTAGATAGTATGTCCTGTGTCGTCTCTATACTCTCAGGTCCTAGGAGTCAGTATATCTGAGATTTTGGCATGATGCCTCGAGATTTTGTATCTTACCTTGTACAATTAACAAGGTAGTTGATGTTATAATTCTCGAGATGCTTTTGATACAGAGATGTAATGATGACACATGTTGTAAACAACTTATCATGTTTCCTTATGAAAGAGTTTTATCGTTTGGTGATCTCTTTATAAAAGTTTTAATTTTTTTGTGATTTTTGTTAATTCCGCTGCTAATCACTTCCGCATTCGTTGATCTCGTTTTCATGATTCGATCGTCTCACAATCCAAGACAACCTTATAATTTTCTAGGGTGTCCATGCCAAGAATTATGTCAAACCCGTGCATCTAAAGTGGTATAAGATTCACCTGAATGCAATGTTCAGAAAAGGAAAGAGTGTAGGGAGAACACACCTCCTGCAACACTTTAGATCCCAACAAAGGGGTTTCTAATAACAGATTATCTGATCTTTGACTGAAAGTCATGTTGCCGTCATGGATCACTCTTTGAGTGAAAAAGGAATGCGTAGCACCCGGATCAATTAAAACAGATATGAAACAAGATGTAGACATATCAGAATAAAACAATTCCATCTGACCTGTCACAACTTGTGGGTTGACTACTGCTTCAGGTTGATTCATCGCATAGAATCTCATCGTTTCTTGCTGTTGACCCTGTGCTCGATTGTTGGGTGCTGACGAACCAGCTTGGGACGCTTGTCCACGTCCTCTAGTACCACTCAGAAACTGTCACCCCTGAGAGCCTTGCTGACTCTGCCTCTGAGGTTGAGTCATACTTGCTTCTCTGGCTCGACAATCTTTCATCAAATGCCCCATCTTCCCACATATAAAACATCCTCTGTTCCCCGACTGTGGCCTAGGTGGTCTTGTTACCGACACTGATGTTGAGCTATGGGCTCCTTCTAGTGGTAAACTATGACTTCTACCCCTATTCGACGTCCATTGTGTCTGGGTATTAAACCTTGGTGGTGCTATTGGTGTTGAAAATCTCAGTTTCTTGAAACTTTTGGACCCTTATCCTTGAAACTGAGTATACACCTTCTTATTCTTAGTCTGTCGCTTCTCAATCATTGACCTTTCTATCCATCTCACAGACTCCACAAAGGTGGAGAACCTCTCCCTGTTCTCTAAGGTAGACACAAGAGTGGTCAAATCAGCGTTCAACCCCTTCTCAAAATGTTGAATTCTCTCTTTATCAGCAGATGTCATATGTAGATAGAACCACAAAAGCTCCATGAACTTAGCCTCATACTCGCTAATGTTCATTGGTCCTTGCCTTAACCTCTCAAACTGAGAGATCTTCTCATCTAAAAATGTCTTAGGAAAGTATCTATTGACGAATTCTCGTCGGAATACTTCCCATCCGATCTCAACACCTGGCCTCTTGCCCTCTTCTATGGTCCACCAGTGGCCAACACTCCCTTTAAGAAGGTACACTACATGTCTAACCTTCTCAGCTTCTGGGATATTAAGGATTCTGAAGGTCTTTTCCAGCTTAGTTAGCCACATGTCCACAGCATGTCTGCATCTGTTGGGTCAGCTGTACCAACATATTCTGTGGCTCCTACCCGGTGAAGTCATTCAAAAGTCTTACTTGCTCCCTATCCTTCATGGTGAGCTGGAGCCGTAGGTGCAGGTGGTGGCATTCTATCCGCCATGTGCATCATTGTTTCCATGAACTTCCCAAACAAATCATGGAAGGCTGGGTTCTCTATCATAGCTGGGTCAAACTGGGGCTGTTCAAGTACAGGTTCCTCCCTAGTCTGGTCCCTTGCACCTCCTCCTAGTGCAACAACACTTCTCTCAGCAACATGTTCTTCGTGTGATCTAGACATCTTTAAGTTCTTCTCCTCCTCCTATATGAGTAGAAGACACTATCAGATAACTGGAAGACACTGGAACAGACTCAACAACCTTAATCCTATATATCTATAGACTCAGCGAACCTGGCTCTGATACCACTAAACTTGTGGCATCCAACTCACATAAACATGATTTACTTAAGAGGAAGTGAACGTTAACAACGGATTACTAAAAATCACTAAAAATTAAATCTTTTTACAAAGAGATCCATACATTGGAAAACTCTTTCAAAAAGAACCAAAGTAATTCTATTATATTCTGGTTCACAAGTACATGTCTTGTACCATTCCTTCTCGAGGATCACATACATCGACTGCCCTATTAAAATTGTACATAGGCAGCATAAAAAAATATTGAGGCATCAAGCCAAAATCCCAGACCAGTTCATTAAACTAACTACTGACTTCGAGGACCTGAGAGTACAGAGACAACACATATGACTCTATATACAAACATGACAGCCAGTGTCTCCACCTAGATGTCACTGTTGTCCCTGCTGCTGCTGCTGTTCTTCACCCGTTGTAGGGTTTCTGCTTCTTCTTCTGTGTCTACCTAAAAAGTTGGATCCCACGGGGGTGAGACAATTGAAATTGCCCCAACGAGAGATATAACTCTCCACTAGAAATATTATTATTGCAATTTAATGGAATAAAATTGAGTAGAAGAATCATAAGTATTCAACAGTAGATAAATCAATTATTTAAGGATATTAGAGTAATGTTCTTCTTCAAAGTATTTTATCTTGTAACTTGATAAAGCAGTATGTCATTTACCCAATAAGGAATATGAAGAACATGTATAACATTTATCCATCTAAGATATACTAAGTAAGATATCATCAACCAATGATTCTCATATTTCAACCTTAAACAAACATGCTACACGTCTGATTACATTTTGCAATCATACTTAAGCCCTGAGGAGATGAGGTATACTGCTTATACTCCAACCGACCATTGCGAAATCGAAATCGGTACAATACATAGGTCAATGGAAGAGACGGATTCCCACGACCTTATCTTCCTTAGTCAGTGTGAGGATCAAATGCAGGACATCTTGTATCTCAGCTAAATAGCTTTCTAGGGTATACTGACAACTTTTCTATTAGAGTTATAGTGGCATGTTGTACTCTCTTCGCAATCGAGAGATTTCATGTTTATCTCACATCGATCTGGCATTAATATCATCGGGAGATTAGTGATACATCCATCCCGACATTCGAGAGATTAGTGATACATCCATCTCGACATATATAATGAAGGATTGAGAGATTTAATGTTTACCTTACATCAATTCTTCCATTAGGGTGTAAGGATATTTGCGCCCATAACCCCCACATACTCAATAGTATGCCCTCCAGGAGTTCCCGTCGGAAAACCTGTTTCACCATCACCAGTTACTGACGATGATGGATCTATGATCATGGCTCTACATGATAAGATTTCACTTGATTAATTAAGTACCTTACTATGTTCTTTTAGCATCAATCAGGTTTTCAAACATAAATCATTATAACAAATGCTACAAAGAATGAGTACTATTTCTATCAAGTCTTTTTCAAGGCTTTATAAAACATTGGGATCTCAATCCCTTGTCACATCAAGGGTATTCTTATCCCTTAACATCTCATCATCATGATTATGGAATATAGGTATTCAAACCCTCAATTCATTAAGAACACTTGTTACCACTTATCAGGTAGCTGATACCTTTAGGCCATCTGACCAAGGTAAACATGATATTTTCAATACATGTACCTCATATGGCTCATTAATCTCTTGTTACCTCTTACTAGGAAACACAACATATTATGGCTTACAAGGCCCATAAAACAATTCCAATAGTAAAAAATCATAGCTCATACCTGGCTATGTCCAACATCTCATGATACCTGCATGATTAGAACACATGATAATAGTTATATCAATTACATTTCAGCACTATGCAATGTAAGAGTAACATCACTATTTCTTCATTAGAGCTAGGATTTCCCAATTCATGTCAATTAGGAATACTCATCCCATTACCCAAATCGGGGTTATGGTCTATCGGCATATTGCCCATGATTAGGGTTTCATACACTATAACCCAAAATTAGGGCTTCACATACCTTTACCATTTATCAGGGTTAGGATTTCATATCAAGGTTTCACACATCATTACATAGCATCATCTTAGTTTAGAGTTTCACATCACATCTCTGTATAGGGTATTATTTGACATCACTTTTGATTAGGGTTTCACATGTCATCATTCTTAATTAGGGTTTCACATGTCATCACCCTTAATTAGGGTTCCACATTTCATTACCCTTAATTAGGGTTCCTCATGTCATTATCCTTAATTAGGGTTTCACATGTCATCACCCTTAATTAGGGTTTCACATTTCATCACTCTTAATTAGGGTTCCACCTATTAATGCCCTCAATCAGGGTTAGGGTTCATCAACCTTCTCAATTAGGGTTTCATGATCTCTTTATCAAGAATCATACCCTATTACATATTTTATTCATATTGAAAGTATTGAGGATTAATCACTACATGTTTATCACTCATGTATGGATTCCTCTCTCTCTTATCCTCTCTAGGATGTTGATCACCTCAAACTTAATTAGATTAGGTCAACTCCTCATTTAGGTATACACACTTAGAGTTAGTTTAGTATGTTGGGATGTTGCTCCCATAAGCATCAAAGATTGACCACTCAAAAGGTACTAATTACTTAAGTACCTTGAAGGTACAACCATTGTAATTAATTATCTTTGGTAAACATCATCAACAATTATGGGGTTGATTAATCTTTCATAGCTTTGAAACTATTAGATCTCCAAAAGGTTTTGTTACTTTTGAACCTTCAAACAGTTTTGACCTCCTTGACCTTCAAACGGTCTTGGAGTCACATGACCTTCAAACGGTCTTGAAGTCACATGACCTTCAAACGGTCTTGAAGTCACATGACCTTCAAACGGTCTTGACCTAACTTCTTCAATTAGTTTTGAAACTATTTTCTTAATTGAAAATGAATTAACCTCAAACGGTTTTGAAACCATTATCCCCTCAAATGGTTTGAGGACCGTTTGGTCCAAACCACCTTGAAACTGATTGGACCAATTAGGGTTTCCTCCAACCAATTGATTGGTTTTAGGGTTTGCTTTATTGAATCATTATCAATTGAACTATTGAAAGTTATCCAATTACAACCCTTAGATCTTTAACCATCCATCACAGCCTTTGAACTCTAAATGGTCTTGAGACCATTTGGTCTCAAATGGTCTTGAGATTTTTTGCCTCCAAATGGTCTTGAAACCGTTTGGACCATCAACCAAGTAATCGATCCAATTCAATTAGAAATTCTTCAATCAATCGATTAGGGTTTGCAATCCATTGATCATCCTTATAAAATTAATTATAATCAAATAAATTTGAGCCATTAAATCTTCATCAATCACATCAGCAATTAACCCCAAACGGTTTTGAAGTTTAATTTACCCATTCGGTCTTGAGATCCATTACCCATTCGGTTTTGGACTCAATTAACCATTCGATCTTGAAGTCAATAACCCATTCACTTTTGAAGTAATTTATCCATTCGGTCTTGGGTACACTTACCCATTCGGTCTTGAGTAATTTAACCATTCGGTTTTGAGTTCAACTACCAATTCAGTCTTGAACTCAATTGCCCATTCGGTTTTGAAACCGAATCAATTCAATCGATTTTAAAACTGAATTAGCTCATTCGGTTTTACAAACCGTTTGCCCCTTCTTTGGTTGAGGTTTGTGCTTAATATTACATCATCATCTTCAATCTTCAAACCTTAGAAATCAGTTACAATTCTTATGGGGATTTCAATAACTAATTAAAAGGAAATCGAGAGAGTAGAAAGGTTCAACACAAATTGAATAAATTGCAAGCAATAATGACATTTAAGGGTTCAAGTTATATAACCCACCTTTAAACTTGAATCCAAGCTTCAATATCCACGTATCCAATGGTGAATGAAGCTCGCTCAACTTCCCAAGGTCCGTTCCCAAGTCTTTGAGTGAAAGGATTGGCTAGAGTTGAGGATTGAATGAAGAAAAGAAGAAATCAAGCATTGATTTTCGATTCCCACCATGAAATCAAGGTTGAAAATGACTATGGAGCTTACCTATAGGTTGGGGCACGTCCTCATGTTGCTCCTTAGCTCCCTTGTGTTCAACCAAATCAAGGAAAGAAAAAGGAATCTGAAAAGCCTTTCATTTGGGTTGGAAATGGGATGTTTATAAGGAAATTCAATGAGAGAGAAAGTGATATAATAATCCCTTCAACTCTCCAAAATTGATGGCACATACTCTCCTCCATCCCTTTCATACGAATACATTTCCCCCACCTTTTAATTCCTCTTCATTATCCATGAATTAAACGAAAGCAAATTAAGCACCTAACCATTATAATAATAATATCCAAAATTGAGTGGATATTACTTTTCCTTTTATTAATGTGAGTGGGCTCTCCACTAACTTTAGATATTTCGTGGCCTTTGCAAGGCACAAGGACGTTCACACTTATGTAAATTCAACCATACTCTTTTTGGTTGAAGGGCAATTCAATTAATATATTTATTTTTGCATTAAATTGAATTAGAGTTTCAATTATGCTTAAATCTTGATTATTTTAATATCAAGATTCTCTCTCCTCCAAAGTGATTCAAATGAGATGCGCCTCTCATTTTATTTTCTCTACATGATGCCAAGAAACATGAGTGACTCTCTAGAAGTGGTATTTTGCATATTGGACCCTAGGTTTTGGGTAAATTGCACTTTACACCAAAACTAGGTTTTAATGCACAAACATTGCTTAACAAGCTCTTTCTTGGTACTCAGGCTTGTGGTAGCCATACCTATGCATCATTTTCATTCTTATGATGCTTCAACACTTGAGGAATATTTTACCATGTAACATTTGCAAGTTAACCCCTCAACTTGGGTAATTTGCACTTTAGTCCAAAACAAGCAAAATAATGTTTCAACATTATTCAAAAAGGACTAAAATTGAAACATAAGTTCCTCTTGAGCCTTAATTACTTTTCAAGAGATTAGAGAAAGCATATAATTAGCTTTATTAAACAAAATATCTAGGGTTAAAGCATAACCCGGGTCAGGGATGTTACAATGAGCCTAAAGAACACACTCCTACAATAACACATAGCTCAAAAAAGGGTCTCTTGGTACCTAGAAGAGGCACGTATACAAGGATGTAGGTGTCCTAAGGTCCTGCAACCATGGGGATGACCTTTTGAAGCTCCTCATAATTATCTAGGTATGGAGGTAGAAAAGAAACTTTACATGAGACCTGTATGAATCGTAGGAATGTAATGATATTAGAAGGAATTGCATCAAAGCCAAACTAAAATTAAGATATAGATATGATTAGGAACTACATCAGACCTCCCATGTATAGTAATAAAATAAAAAATAAGTATACCTTGGTCTATAAACGAATCCACTTCCATATCAACAATTGTAATTCCCTTCATCAAATTTTCACAACACTATGGGATGTACAAAACAATTTAAAATATCCATAAATATAAAACCATATTTTTTGTTTCATCTTCAAGACTTCAAAACTTACAGATCATATGAAAATGCAACATTTCTCAACAAATACACACATATGTTACTGGAAAATGCAAACAAAATTAGAAATATAATGAAAATACTATTCTAGTGCACAATAATCATGGGATATGAGTGATGAATCCAATAATAAACTATACTACCTCAACGGTCCACATTAAAGATAGTTCAACAATAACTTATAAGGAAAAATATATACAACATTCATGGCATCATGCTGGATAGCCATAAATAAAGAAATTTGTAAAGGAGAGATGGATCTGGGTGCAAATCAATACCTGATAATCAATAAGCATGCACCCTATATAGAGAATATGTGGGTAAGGATAGAGAGGAGATAAAGGGTAAAAATAGTTCCTTAGGAATTGCATTACATGCCAATTTGCTTACTTTTATTCTTAATAAGTCCTCAGAAGTGAATATATTGAGATATAGTCTTTTCCCCACCATATGTAAATCAATGGTTGTACTACAAGGACCTTTTGAATATTTATCATTGTTCTCTTGGGAGTTGTATTGCAAGGACACTGAATGGGTATAATCTTGGTAAGAGGATGACTATGGCAACTCATCAGGTAGAATGTATCACAATATCAAAAAGGACACTACCGCAATTGTATGTGCAAGTTGTGTTGCATCCATGAAAAATGCCAAAGTCGCTGCACATATCTTAGTGATACCAAGGTTCTAATATCTGGATCACCTCATTCAAGAGATAATAACCAAAGTTAGAATAAAAATTCTAGTTTGAGTGGATTATGAATGTTTTTTGGTCGACCAAACTTCTTACTTTCATGTGAAAGTATACCCATATTATGTCCTCGTGAGAAATCAATCATATGAATTGAAAAACATACAATTTCCATGAATTCTCACAAAGGTCAAAGTTGTAATATATATATATATATATATATATATATATATATATATATATATATATATATATATATATATATATATATATATATATATATATATATATATATATATATATAGTCAGGCTAGAATACATTCGAGTGTATAGATTATGCCGTACACCTCAATGGTGTTTGCCTATATAGACCTTATCTTTCCAAAATCCAATCCATTGATCTTCATGGTTATAGTAATAATAGGCCACATACAAAATTTGAGCTCATTTGGATGAGTATAAGTCACTCATCCAAGGACAACAAAATCAACACACAAAACTAATTTGAAATGCATGATTCTTGCCTCCTTTAGATGCACGACCTATAAGTATCCAAATGAGCTAAAATTTATTATATAATATGTTCTTAAGATATTTAAGAAGATCAATGATTTATAATTTTTAAAAAGTTACTTCATCTTTAAAAATGACTGAGGTGTACGGTGCCTCTGGTACACTCGAGTGTACACTAGCCTGACTCTCTCTCTCTCTCTGTATATATATATATATATATATATATATATATATATAGTGTTTTGCATTAGACATCTGTCAGAGCAAGTGAATCAAACAAATGATAAAATTGCTAAAGTAATTTTAGCATTGATTCATGTATAAAAATAAAGTTGTTAGTTGTTTTCATGTGTAGTTGGATTACTAATAAATGTATGCATAACAAGATACAAGGGCACCCAACCTTTGACATGAGGCGTACCCAATAAAAATGATGTCAAGTCTAGAAGAACAATGACACTAGCATTTGGATTTGCTAATACAAAGGTTAATATAATGTAATAAATGACATCATAAGTAAGGAGGACATATCAAATAGTATATACATGTATAAAGAATGTCTAGCACTTACATAGATATATCCAAGATGTCTTTTGAGTGCACTCCAAAATAAAGAAGAGTAAACAAGTTATCTATGTGTACACAATATGCTTTTTGCATGTACTCTAGATTCTAGAATAATGAAGAGTAAAACAAGTTACAAAATTTTGTAAATAAACCAAAATGATTGGTAGTGATAAATACATCTAGTAGTTGAGGTCACAAAAGATGAAGAGGCCACAAATGATGAGATGATCAACTATCTTCATATGATTTTGAAACATGAGAAAAGAATGACTAACTTTACACCTTGCTTGAAGTAGCTAAATCTACCAGCATATAAGACAATAACTAACAAAAATGTTCTATTTATACATAAAATATCAAAAGAAGCGTGACACTTGAGATTACTTATAAGTAATTACTAGTCGGTATATGAGAAGATAGGATATAAATTGTTTATTAACCTCTCCATGTTATTTTAAAATTAGTATTTGGTTGATTTTTAAATGGGAGGAATGATGAAATCTTGGGACGGAAAATTTAACCAAATGAATTTTAGAAGAGAATAAGACCAAGTTAACAAAACTTCAAACCATATCACACCATTCAATGATGATTTTTTGGAAGTTTGTGTATGTAAAAAGTTGATCATGATTTACTTGGATAAGCTTTTGGAGTCCACTTTGTGCACCTACTATGTAGTGGGGAGAAGATGTCAGTCACATGTATTCAAGGGTGTCAACAAGTAAGGAGCATAGAAGAAGGTTGTGTGCATGCTATTGGTGGATGAAAGATTTTTAAACGTATAATTCAAACAATAATAGGCATAAAATGTTAAACGAATAAGGCAATATGGAAATATATAATTAGGAAGTATGTAGAAAAAGTTAAAATGAGCATACAGAGACTTTCACTTGAAAAATATGAGACTAAATTTTAAATGATACAGTAATAAAGAACCTCAATTTATCGATGAGGATTGGCTAAAGTGGTTTGTCTTCGTGAATCCCCAGTTAAGGGACCATGTTCGAACCATGAAAATATGCTTGTCACATATCAATATGACTAGTATCATCTCTATAATCAGCACCACTGTACATGATCCTTCTCATCAAAAGAAAACATTGACCACATCTAATATAATATTTTATAAATATTACATTAGATGGTTATTTAAGGACATACATCTTTCCATGTATGATTGACTCATATAGGCACTGGTATGTAAATCTCTGCTACTACTACTTTTTTAATGCCTCCATAGCCTGCCACGCCAAAGTAGTTTGATAAACACCATGTAAGTCTTTGATTCTGTGAAATGTTTTACACGCAGAAGATCGTATTGCCAAAAAATGTGATTTGATATATATAACAAACAAACAGAAAAATAGAGGAGAAGTTTTCATGCTTTAACATTGATTTATTAATTAGACCCATCAACATCTCATCTTCATCTTGATAGTGCATGTATGACGGCTATTGTTTTCCTTGTAATGCACCAGAAAAAGGCTAGACAATGACAACACGTTCATGGGGATGACTAAAGTCCTTATCATTCAATCATATTCTATAAATATCGTATTAACAAATAATTATTCAAGCATGAATTTTTCTATATATGATTGGCTCATTCCTCGATGAAAGGATCTGAGACCGAACCGCCCGACAAGCATGTCTTAATCGTCGGACCTCCACTACCGGCAATGGAAGAGGAGGAGAAATATTTCTCACTTAATCTTGTATGATTGACTCACTTTGGCATCGATATGCAGTTCTCTACAACTACTTGGTTAGCACTTCCGAAGCCTACTACGCTAATTTAGTTTCATAAACTACCGTGTATGTTTTTTATTCTGAGAAGTGTTCTCTTGTTGCCAAAAACTAACATGATTTAACACATGCAAGAAATAAATGGATAAAAGAGAGGACAAGCATTAATAAATCAATAGGGGCGCTCTCTCAGCCAGCCCAACCAGGTTCAATTTGCTGGCAAAAAGAATGGTTGGTAGGTGCTCCGACAAAGCAACACTGTGATGACATATCACGCTATCGGGAGTAGCCGGGAGTAGCGTAAAGGTCTGTGACCAATGACCATGCTACGTCTGACTGTTGGATTTAACCGTTCTAGGAGGCGTTCCTAGTCATATAAAAAGACAAATTTTCATGCTTTAATATATATTTAAAAATGAGATCAGTCAAAATCTTCATCTTCATATTGTATGTATAGTGGTTGTCGTTATCCTTGCAACACAAGGCGAAAAAACCTAGTCAATGAAAAAACGTTCATGGCACTTGGTTAAAGCACCTCATTTTCAGCCATACAAAAATCTACACAGTTCAGATATTCATTATATACATTATATTTACCTTATTTCTATCGAAAATAAAGTTATATTTTTAACACGTGGGAGTAACGATTAACACAATCAGACTATGTATTCTATCGTTTTTTTTTTTAAGGTCTATGTATTCTATCGTTGAATCAACTTTAACCGGCAATTAAGCTGCGTTAAGAAAGAAAGGGTAGCTATCGAGAAACCTAACTGGGTATCGTATTGTCTCTATTAATATCTTACATATATTTATATATATCATTGGTTGTTGATTTCTATATTAAAAAAGAATATTAGTCCAGCCAACAACAACGAGCAACATTGTTGGACAGAAAGTGCGTACCTTTATTTCTTCCCATTGGTTTGACGGCTGTAACTGCTTTCATGACTCGTGAACCTTTTGAATGTGAGCTTGATATGCCGTATATGGCCATGGATGTGAAGATATGGATCTAGGGGTGTATGAGATACCACAGCAAAACAACCAACTTTAATGTGACTTTTTCTTTCTTTGATGGGGCGTTTGGAGAACCGCCACTCACAACGTCATTGGAGGGGGATTGCTAGTAGCTGTGATGGTTATTTGGTTTAGCTTTGCGGATCCTACGACAACACAAAGTCACAAAACCGTAAACTCTCAGATAACAACAAATCCATATAAATATATCCAAAACCACTGGCGACACTGAAATCAGTGGTCCGGACTATGCTATGGTCGAAGGAAGTGAGCATTTACCGTGGAGAAGAGGAGAGGACATTAGGGTGTGAGGGAGCGGAGCCGGGCAGAGGGAACTCGCTTTTTCGGGAGGAAGCAGAAACTTTGATAGGTTTGCGGCATGTGAAGAGTAGTGGTGTTGGCATATTGATTATATTTTGTCCGAAAAGGTTTTATATTTAGATGTCGTTTGGGTTAGGGGTTCCACGAAGGTGGCATTTATATATTGCCTACATATTACTTATAAATGCCACTATTTGTGGAGTACTTTTGTAAATACTAATAATGAATATGTATTGGCGTTTGAAAATAAAATGCCTATATAGTTGAGTATATAGTGGACTTTTTAATAAATGTCAATATATAAAATGCCACTAAAAGATATTTTTGCCATAGTGCATGCTCGTCATGCTCAAGACACATGACACGTATGGATGTGTACATAACATTGTATACATGATAGATCCAATTGCGGAGGCATATAGAATCTTACTCGTCTGGTCCATTTCCAAATGCGGAGGCATATTGAATCCGACTCATGTGATCCCTTACTTGTAAAGATTTGAGACACTAGGTCTTATAAATACTTACCCATGAGACATGGATAATTATCCTTTCTTATACTCTTGCATGCTAAACTATTTTGACACTTTATCAATGTATGTACTTTGAATTAAGCCAGGAAGCCTTATAGATCTATCTCTATAGATCTTGATACCTAGAATACAAGCGACTTTTCCCAAATATTTCATTGAGAAACAATTTCCAAACCACATCTTCACCTTTTATAAAATTGGAATATCATTTCCTGTGAGTAGTATATCACCCACATACAATATGAGGAATACTAAATGATCCCACTAGCCTTCTTTTAAATACAAGGTTCATCTTCATTCTTGATGAAGCCAAACTATTTGACTGATTCATGAAAATAAAGATTCTAGCTTATGGATTCTTGCTTCAATCTATAGATTGACCTATGTAGCTTACATACATTGACAACATCATTTGGAGATTCAAAACACTTAGGTTGTGTCATGTACACATCTTCAAGAAGGTTCCAGTTAAGGAATACCGTTTTTAACATCCATTTGCCATATCTCATAAGCCATAGTATGCTACAATGACAAGCATGATTCTAATGGACTTGAACATGGTGACTGGTGAGAAAGTTTCATCATAGTCAATACCTTGAACTTATTTGAAACCTTCAGCCACTAGTCGCCCTTCATAGGTCTGGAGATTTCCATCTATGTTTATCTTCTTCTTGAAGGCCCATTCGCACCCAATGGGTTTTACCCCTTCAGGTGGTTCTATCAAGGTACATACCTTGCTGATATACATGGAGTCCATTTCAGATCTCATGGCCTCGAGCTAATTACCATATTCTGGTCCCTCCATAGCCTCCTTGTAGGTGGTTGGATCATCACAATCCATGACTAACACCTCACCATCTTGATTCACTAGAAATCTAAATCTCTCTAACTCCTGGAAACTCCTATTGGATCTATGAGGTTCTTATGTTTGTTGAGAGGGTGGCAGTACCACAACAATATGTGGTGCCTCCTCATGTTCCTCTTTAGGTTCATTGCCACTCTATGTATCTCAAACTTCTTTAAATTCTTTTTCCTCTCACTAGTATCTCTATAGATGAACTCCTTCTCGAAGAAGGTACCCATTTTAGCAACAAAAACTTTGTTCTGGGAAAGAATATAGAAGAAGTATCCTTTGGTTTCCCTAAGATACCCTAAAAAATGACACTTGTCAGATTTAGGTACCAATTTCTCAAGAAATGAATACACTTCATATAAGCTTTCACAAACCCAAATCTTCATGAAAGACATGTTGGGACGCTTCCCAGTTCATATCCCATATGGTTTCTTTGGAACCTTTTTAGAGGGATCATGATTAAGTGTAACACAATAGTTTCTGAAGTATGTCTCCAAAAGGAATCATGAAGTCTGACTTGGCTCGTCATGGACTGCACCATGTACAACAATGTGTAATTCCTTCTCTCTAAAACACCATTATGTTGTGGCATTCCTAGTGGAGCAATGGTGATACAATACCACACTCCTTGAGAAGGTTCTCAAACTCTTGGCTCAAATATTCACCACCTTAATCAGATCAAAGCATCTTAATTTTCTTGCCAAGTTGGTTCTCTACTTCATTCTTGAATGCCTTGAACTTCTCAAAGGATACTGCTATGTATATTGTACAAGTCCACATCTATTGAATCCATTAATCAATGGATAAAATATTTGAACCATGCTTTAACTATTGAATTTAAAGGACTGCATACATCAATATGTACGAGTTCTAGAAGTTTAGATTCCCTCTCAATGTGTTTGATAAATGGTACATTCTTCGATCTTGTCCAACACAAATGATTCAGATATCTTGAGAGATTCATAATCAAACATGTCTAGGTATCCATACATGTGGAGTTTAGAAATGTGCATCACATGTGTATGGACCAAGCAACAATGCTAAAGGAAGTCATGTTTGAGTCATTTACTTTAAGCCAATTGGTTATTTACATTATATACATGTGTCTTAGAATCCAATACCATAAGACATCAAAAAATGCCTTATAGGAAGTCATCCGAGTAAGGTGAACAACAATTTTATTTTATAAGGAATGAAGTACTCTTTCTTGTCCAAACAAGAACTCAATGGCATACAAGTAATATCAATTCTACAATTCAACTATAGTCCCCAATTTGTATAGATTTCAAGAATTGTCATATAGGAAGTCATTCAAATAAATTGAATAATAATTGTTCTTTATAGTGAATGAAGAACCCTTTCTTGTCCAAACAAGAAACTAATGGCATACAAAACAATAGAAATTCTCTAATTCTATTATAGATAAAGTGTATGTTATTATAATAATAGTAACACATCTTGCCATACTTCCCACTTTGGGTGACACATATTGCTTCTCTAAGGATACACTTATCTTATTACCGTACATTATTGTAAGACTCCCATGTCGTATCCAATACACATGCTTAAGAAAAGTTGAACTTATGTCAATGACATAACTATATGTCGGGATATCTCTATCTCCTTGTACCTATCAATTCCTCTAGGTAAGATGGTAATCACCCAATGTCGAATATTAACGAAGTTTCCTATGTGACCACAATTCCCTTTAACTTCATTTCAAAAAGATTCAACTTGAATTTGACTTAGATCCCATCTTAGTCTTAACCTTTCCAATTATAGCCCAACTTCTCATTTTGACCTTCAAAATAGAATATGGGTACAAACTATAAGTGTCAGTCTTAGTTGTTCATATCATCATGAGACATTCTGACAATTAGCTAACCACATCATTCATAAGATTGGCTATATGATATTCACAACATTTGCATATTCATGTCTATGGTCATCTTTTGGTCAAGATAATTCACATAAACACCATGTCCTCTATTTACTCAACCCAATTGAGTATTTAAGGATCTAATGGGAGTGGGTTGATGAGGAAAACATATTCCGATACATTGAGCTCACTCTCTAGCTTGAGAACACTTCTCAGGTCCACAATATTTATCTCATCAATCATGTATTCTCTAGGACTTATCACAATGATGAGTGTTCATGTTTTATTTCTACAATTACAAGAATGTAAATTTTTTTATTTGAAAACTTTACTATTTAATTATGACTTTAATTAAACATATACTCCTACTATTTTCTTCAAATAACTAGTCCTGGCTATCAATCTTGGAAGTTACAATGAATAACTTTCTAGTGGGCCAAGGTCCATATTTCATTAAATCATGAGTGAACTCTGTCTAATGGCTCACAACTCAATTATTTAGGTAGGAAACTCTTTCCAATCGCATCTCAAGTAACCCTTGGATGGATGGGGAATAACCATTTTCAAATCCATCATAAGGAACACCTATCTGCATGTCTTTAGGTGTTTAATCCTATTAAGGTTACCTAGTTAAGTTGAAGCCAACCACAGATACTGATAAGAGCATGTACCCTGCTTTAGCAGACCCACACATTTACTTCACATCTCACCAAGATGGAAAATGCACCTTACTTTGGTGATCCTACATAAATCTATCAAGGATTTCGTGTGTATTACATGTTGGACAATATCTCAATCTTTATTTTGTATTATACATATCCAATCAACACACACACAAACACACACACACACATACACACACACATACACACACACACACACATATATATATATATATATATATATATATATAATCATATACATAAACAAGAACCACAAGTGATATACTTAACATGCGATGATTATGGCCTCAATGACATCCCCGAATTTTCTAAAACTTAATCTGATGTGTGACGTCAAAATTTAAACCTCACCTCAGCGAGAATCCCAATTTAAAACACCACACACTAGGCTAAGGATAAGAAAATTAGAGGAAATCAGAAGGAAACAACAATAGCACATGCACATGAACAATAATAAAACCATACAACACATGTGCACCATTCAGCATATAATTACAACATGAATTGTTACAACATTTGATATTACATATTAAACAACAAACCTTATACATATACATGTACTACCACTAAACAATAGGATCTTAAGACAACAGGTCTACCTACACATCAGCTCGCCGCACAACTCTCAACTATCTTGGTTCTTCAAGATCATATGTCCACGACCTAAAGAAAAGATTACATGTGGTACATGTCAGCACAATATTTAAGAATATTGTACTGAGTATGTCAACATGTATTTTATATACCTCTCATTACTAAGCTGGGCAATAAGATAAAACTAATACTTGGCAGTTATAAACAAAAGAAAGAAAAAATATATACTTGCACAAAGATGTTCATTATCAAAAGAGAACACATATTTTAAGCACATTCCATTATATGTAAAGTTGTTCAACCACATGCACTATTCCACCAAAGAGATTTAGTGCTCACATATACTATTCTGCCAAAGAGATTTAGTACTTACATAAATGCACTATTCTGCCAAAGATATTTAGTGCTCACATGTACTATTCTGCCAAAGAGATTTAGTACTTGTCATCAATGCACTATTCTACCAAAGAGATTTCGTGCTATCAATAATGGATCAGATATCTTATGTTTTACATGTTCATATACATAAGTATGGAAAATCAAGCAAGATATCATACAAGAACAATCATTGATCCAGTATCATATGCCAAGTATTTTACTACACATATAAACATATGTATTGTATAATAAGCCAAGTAAGAGGTAATGGCGTACCTTCCAAAGAGATATTCCTAATCATATTCCTGATGTCATCTATATGTTTGTCAACCCTGATCAAGACAAGATCACATACTATCATCAAATTATCATAATCTTAACCCTAGTATGTCCAGTTTTAGGGTTAAGCTTAGGTTGTTAGGATATTCTCATATTTACTTATATTCTTGTCTTGGAGTCATCTTACTGATGTCATATTCTGTATTATAGTTTGTTTACTGATAATTGTATTTCACATTATTATGTGAACATATTAACCATAGGCTACATGTATTAACCTAAATTAGGGTTTTAAACCATGTATTAAGGGTCAACTTCATACGAGTTATATATCATATTTAGTAGTTTCTGATGCAGTCTCATAATTTTGGGTCATCGTTTGATATTTATTATCCACTAAATAAGTATTTCACTACTTACATGATATCACTAAGATTAGTGCATCAAAAGCCTGATATTATGCTTTCACATGATTCTACTCATTTTTCAGAGAATTTTGGGAGGACTCATTCTTTCTGTAGCAACGTCTAAAAGGCATAAAATCTAGGTCCAACTAGATCGTAATGGGGAGGCAAGTGCAACTTCCAGTCTCTTTCCTACTCTCGATCCACAACTAGTGAGTAGGGCGATGTGTGTGGTTGCCTTTGTGGTCAAGCTTGTAACTGCAAGGTAGAAGGAGAGCTAGCTATCGCTCGATCAAAATATCCAAGGGTTGTCAACAGTCTTGCACAACAATCTGTGGCTACCCCCCTTTGTGACTGCCTACAACCACAAGATCAGAGATCTAGGGTGCGCAAGAGTCTACATAGACCGCCACTTAAAAGGGGCATGATAGAGTCAACCTAGGGCAGAGATATTAAACTTTGGTCCATCAAACACCAATAATGCACATTATTTCTCAAATTTCAAACCTTCATAACTTCCTCTAGGGTCCTCCATTTGCCACCAAATTTTAACCATTGCTTTACTACCTCTCAATATACATTCTACTCAAATTTGGTGCAAAAACCCAACTGTTTGACCATTCAATTACATACTTCACAAAGACATAAATATAGGGATTTTAATCGTAATATTAACATCCATCGCCACTCAAACTTTACCAAAACACTTGGAACTCTCAAGATAACTCAACATATGAGTTCTAATATGTTATTGGAGATTAAAGGATTCCAAAAGAGCACTCTATCACATCCTAAACACCTTAAAAGAAATTTCATCCTCAAAATTAAACAAAAGTCCAGTCCATCACAACATATTCATCTTAAAAGAATTTTCATCCTCGAAATTAAGTCATCCTCTTACTTCAAGGAAAAACCAAAAGGTCTTCATCCATATGTAGGACACCACTCTATGTGCAACATATCCACATAGGATACCTAGAATCATATATCCAAAGCAATATATGTGTCTTCTAAGAGATTTCACAAACATCTAGGGTGAAGCCCTCAACATATAACATGATTTAGATGCTTAGGTTGTGTCACACATCCAATTAGGATTTTGGTACTCATTTCACCCAAGTATAAGATTTTAACAATAGATTATAGATGAAATTTTTCATATTTTAGGATTTACATCCTCATTTAACCCAAGCATATGGTTCTAACATTATGTCATCATTTTAGGAAGAGTTGTTTTTAATTAACTCAACCTTATTCATAAATATCCTAATAAGGTTCCCATTATATTAAGGTGTCGTCAACATTATGTTGTGCAAACTTTTTATTAAGCACTAACACTATCATGGTTTGGCATATATCATTAAAATGATCTCATTTCACTCTAATATTAAATTACAAGTTTATTAGTGAATTCATCACTAGATTCATTAACCATATTATGTCATCATTAATCATGTGTATGATTAAACATCTATACATAGGAACTACTAAACCATCTCTAGGTTTTTCATCATGTCATATCCACTATCACATCTTAAGATTGGATCACATATTACGATAAGAGTTACCTATATTATATCATGGTTGTGCTACACAAACTTATGTGAGTGGCTTATCAAACATAAATCAAAGCTTTATCTAGCCCAATCGAGGTCCCCCAATTTTCTAAAACTTAATCTGATGTATGACGTCCAAATTGAAACTTCACCTCAGTGAGAATTCCAATTTAAAACACCACACACTAGGCTAAGGAGAAGAAAATCAGAGGAAGTCAGAAGGAAACAACAGTAGCACATGCACATGAACAATAATAAAACCATACAACATATGTTCACCATTCAACATATAATTACAACATGAATTGTTACAACATTTGATGTTAAATATTGAACAGTAAACCTTATACATATACATGTACTAGCACTAAACAATAGGATCTTAAGACAAAAGGTCCACTTGTACATCAGCTCACCATATAACTCTCAACTATCATGGTTCTTCAAGATCATATGTCCACGACCTAAAGAAAAGATTACATGTGGTACATGTCAACACAATATTCAAGAATATTTTATTGAGTACGCCTACATGTCTTTTTATATACCTCTCATTACTAAGATTGGCAATAATATAAAACTAATACTTGGCAGTTATAAATGAAAGAAAGAAAAAGCATATACTTGCACAAAGATGTTCATTATCAAAAGAGAACACATATTTTAAGAACATTCCATTATATGTAAAGTTGATCAACCACATCACTATTCTACCAAAGAGATTTAGTGCTCACATGTACTATTATGCCAAAGAGATTTGTGGTAGACACCATAATAGAGAGCCCTAATCTTTCTGAAGTTCTAATAGTTAGGGAGTTTGAAGATGTGTTCCCTGAGGAACTTCCAAGTGTTCCTCTACCCTGAGAGATTGATTTTGAAATTAATATAGTCATGGGCACACAACCAATAGCACAAACACCGTATAGAATGGCACCTGCTGAGATGGTAGAGCTCAAGAAATAGCTACAGGAGTTGCTTGAGAAAGGTTTTATCCAACTGGGTACTTCACCATGGGGTGCTCCGGTTCTCTTTGTAAAGAAGAAGGACGGATCGATGCGGTTATGCATTGATTACATACAATTGAATAAAGTAACTATAAAGAATAAGTATCCTCTGTCGAGGATCGATGACTTGTTTGATCAGTTGTGTGGTGCAACTATCTTCTCTAAGATAGATCTGAGGTCGGGATATCATCAGTTGCGTATTAAGGAGGGTGACATACCTAAGTCTACCTTTAGGACAAGGTATGGTCACTATGAGTTCATAGTTATGTCGTTTGGACTAACTAATGCATCAGCTGCATTCATGGAACTCATGAATAGAATCTTTCGACCTTTTCTTGATCAGTTCATAGTAGTTTTCATATATGACATCTTGATATACAGTAGACATGCTCAACAGCATGAACAGCACCTCCGTCAAGCTTTAACTTCACTAAGAGAGCATAAGATGTATGCTAAGTTTAGCAAATGCGAGTTCTGGTTACCAGAAGTTTCTTTTCTAGGACATGCAATATCTGCCTCAGGTATCCGTGTTGATCCTAAGAAGGTAGAATTTGTCCTACAATGGGAACAGCCAAAGACACCGACAGAGATACGCATTTTTCTAGGACTGGCAAGCTACAATAGGAGGTTCATTAAGAACTTTAGTTCTATTGATTTACCCCTAACCAAGTTGACCAGGAAGGAGGTTCCTTTTGTCTAGAATGACAAGTGTCAACATTCTTTCCAGTTGTTGAAAGAAAGGTTAACAAGTGCACCTGTGTTGGTGTTACCTGAGCAAGGGAAGGGGTATATAGTTTTCTACGATGCATCTAAGAATGGTCTAGGATGTGTGTTGATGTAGGATAATCAAGTGATTTCTTTTGCTTCTCGACAGCTTAAGAAACACGAGGAGAATTATCCAACACATGATCTAGAGCTAGATACTGTGATCCATGCTTTGAAGATCTGGAGGCATTATCTCTATGGAGAGACATTCCAGATTTTCACAGACCATAAGAATTTAAAATATATATTCTCACAACATGAGCTGAACATGAGACAATGTCACTGGATGGAGTTAATCAAGGACTACAATTGTACAATTGATTATCATACAGGGAAGACTAATGTAGTGCATGATGCACTAAGTAGGAAATCATCATCACCAGCTTTAAATAAAGCACAGTTGAACTCATTAGGGTGCTTTAAAAGAGACATGCTTATCTCCTTGAGGCAAAACAATATACAGCTTAAGGTATCATTGTTAGTCGGGTCGTTAGCTGAGATGCAAGTAAAACCTACTCTAAGACAACAAATTAAAGAAGCACAACAAGTTGATACTATGGTTCAGTAGATCAGGTCAGAATATGGTAGTGAGAAACGGGATGGTTTTCATGAGTCAGAGGATCAGGTAGTCTGTTACCATGGTAGGATGGTGGTACCTTATGCCAATGACTTGAGGAAGTTAGTCTTGGAGGAGGCTCATTCTTTAATGTATGTAATGCATCCAGGGAGCACCAAAATGTATCATAACTTAACAGATATATATTGGTGGCTTGGTTTGAAGAAGGATATAGCTGAGTTTGTTATGCGGTGTCCAGTGTGTCAGTAGGTTAAAGCTGAACATCAGAAGCCCACAGGAACAATGCAACCTTTGCCTATACCGCAGTGGAAATGGGATCATGTGACAATGGACTTTGTGGTTGGTTTGCCTAGAACAACCAAAGGTCATGATTCCATATGGGTGATAGTTGATAGGTTGACTAAGACAACACATTTCCTTCCTGTCAAAACAACCTACACTGCTGAGAAGCCGGCACATATATATATATATATATGTAGATGAGATAGTGTGGTTGCATGGGGTTCCAGCTACTATTATTTCTGATAGAGGTCCCCAGTTCACGAGTCATTTTTGGTAACGACTACATAAAGCTTTGGGTACACAATTAAGGTTTAGTACAGCCTTTCACCCATAGACAGATGGACAATCTGAGAGAACTATACAAACCTTAGAGGATTTGCTTAGGGCATGTGTCCTTCAGTTTGTAGGAAATTGGGATCTACATCTGATCTTGATAGAATTTGCTTATAATAATAGCTATCAGCACAGTATTGATATGGCACCATATGAAGCATTATATGGTAGACGTTGTAGATCTCCTTTATATTGGTTTGAAATAGGAAAATATCAACTTTTGGGTCCTGAGCTTGTACAGCAGAAAACTGAGAAGATTAAAGTAATACAACAATAGTTAAAGACTGCACAAGATAGACAGAAATCATACGCTGACAAACGATGAAGACCTTTAGAATTCCAAGTTGTAGACAGAGTATATCTCAAAGTCTCACCATGGAAAGGTGTCCTTAGATTTGGAAGGAAGGGAAAGTCCTTTGGTGGTCTTGTGTTGTAACTCTTATTGGTGAATATATAGAGAAAAGCACTTGCAAAGTCCTAGAGGTTGACCTCTCTAGGTAGTGGACTAACTTTCTCCTAGTTTGGAGAGTGGAATCACTGTACATGACCTTGTCAAGTGCTTTCTATCAATTCCTCTCATCCTTGCTATGCTTGTTAGTTAGGACTTCAAATTGCACTTAAGTTATTGGTTTTAATTTGATATAATTTAAAGGTCTAATCTTTCTTGTGAGAATTTTTGAAGCTCTATTCACCTCCCTATAGACCCCTAGATCCATTAATGGACACTATCATTAGCACTACTTAAACTATAAACAAACACATACTTGAATAAGAATATAGAACATATGTGGGAGATGTGATCAACGGTCACACTGAATTGTTGTTGTCCTGGAAACAACAACAAACATGCAAAAAATATTTGTAACTACTTTTTAATAAAAGAGAGAAAATACATTACCAATATCATCCCCATTATAAAGGTGTAGCATTCACCATCATGCCATCTCTTTCCATTTCAACTATTTATACATCTTCATAAGTTCCTATTATAAGTCCTCCCAAAATTGTACCATCGATACTAAAACCCTTGTACAATTATAGACAAAAAACAACTTCAGCCCTTATAGATTGGAAAACATCCCAAGCATCCCACACTCATGAATGAAACCTTTTCCCTTGAGTTCTATGTATACAAGAGTAGTATATGGGATTAAATAAACATTGGAATCCACATTGGTAGAAAGCTAAAAATTGTTACTATGTAACTAAGACCTATATTGTAAGATATGTTTGATGCATTTATTAACATGAAAATTTGTTAGATACACGGGGATAGCTTACGCTAGATTTAGATTTTCCTATTTTGGAACCAACACTTTTAGGGAAAGCATATATGTTTGGTGGATGGTGTACGGGGGTTTTAGTTGGCACTGCTCATAATCCTTATTTGACTTCATCTGATACAAACCATGAGTGTGTCATCCAACTCACATAAACATGATTTACTTAAGCGGAAGAGAATGTTAACAGCAGATTACTAAAAATCACTAAAAATTAAAAAAATTACAAAGAGATCCATACATTGGAAAACTCTTTCAAAAAGAACCAAAGTAATTCTATTACATTCTGGTTCACAAGTACATGTCTTGTACCATTCCTTCTCGAGGATCACATACATCGACTACCCTATTAAAACTGTACATAGGCAGCATAAAAATATATTGAGGCATCAAGCCAAAATCTCATATCGGTTCATTAAACTAACTACTGACTCCGAGGACCTGAGAGTACAGAGACGACACATAGGACTCTATATACAAACATGACAGCTAGTGTCTCCACATGGATGTCACTGTTGTCCCTACTGCTGCTGCTGTTCTTCACCCGCTGTAGGGTTTCTACCTATAAAGTTGGATCCCACGGGGGTGAGACAATTGAAATTGCCCCAGCGAGAGATATAACTCTCCGCCAGAAATATTATTATTGCAATTTAATGGAATAAAACTGAGCAGAAGAATCATAAGTATTCAACAGCAGATAAATCAATTATTTAAGGATATTAGAGCAATGTTCTTCTTCAAAGTATTTCAGCTTGTAACTTGATAAAGCAGTATGTCATTTACCCAATAAGGAATATGAAGAACATGTATAAAAGCTCCTAGATTTATGGGGCCTTATCCAATCATTGAATGGATTGGAAAGCTAGCCTATAAGCTGGAGTTGCCACCTGAGCTGCATAAGTTGCATCCAGTGTTTCATATCTCCATGCTGAGAAAGTGTCATCCTGACACAGAGTTAGTTCTGCAACCAGTGGAGGTAGAACTAAATGATGACATATCATATTTTGAAGGACTTGTGATGATCCTTGATAAAAGAATTAAAAAGTTGTAAAAGAAAGACATATGTCTTGTGAAAGTTCTCTGGCATCATCGTGGCATTGAAAAAGCTACATGGGAGCTAGAGGAAGATATGAAGAGGAAGTACCCTTCTCTTTTCTCTTGATGATTTCGGGGACGAAATCCCTGTTAGGGGTGGATAATTTGTAACATCCCTGACCCAGGTTGTGCTTTAACCCTAGATGTTTTGTTTAATAAAGTTAATTATATGCTTGCTCTTATCTCTTTAAAAGTAATTAAGGCTCAAGAAGAACTTATGTTTCAATTTTGGTCCATTTTGAATAATGTTGAAACACTGTTTTGCTTATTTTGGACTAAAGTGCAAATTACCCAAGTTGAGGGGTTAACTTGCAAATGTTACATGGTAAAATATTCCTCAAGTGTTTAAGCATCATAAGAATGAAAATGATGCATAGGTATGGCTACCACAAGCCTGAGTACCAAGAAAGAGTTTGTTAAGCAATGTTTGTGCATTAAAACCTAGTTTTGGTGTAAAGTGCAATTTACCCAAAACCTAGGGTCCAATATGAAAAATACCACTTATAGAGATTCCCTAATGTTTCTTGCCATCATGTAGAGAAAATAAAATTAGAGGGGCGTCTCATTTGAATCACTTTGGAGGAGAGAGAATCTTGATATTAAAATAATCAATATTTAAGCATAATTGAAACCCTAATTCAATTTAATGCAAAAATAAATATATTAATTGAATTTCCCTTCAACCAAAAAGATATGAATTTACATAAGTGTAAACGTCCTTGTGCCTTGCAAAGTCCACGAAATATCTAAAGTGAGTGGAGAGCCCACTCACATTAATAAAAGGAAAAGTAATATCCACTCAATTTTGGATATTATTATTATAATGGTTAAGGTGCTTAATTTGCTTTAGGAATTACAAGGTGGGGGAGATGGATTCGTATGAAAGGGATGGAGGAGAGTATGTGGCATCAATTTTGGAGAGTTGAAGGGATTATTATATCACTTTCTCTCTCATTGAATTTCCTTATAAACATCCCATTTCCAACCTAAATGAAAGGCTTTTTCGATCCTTTTTTTTCTTTCCTTACTTTGGTTGAACACAAGGGAGCTAAGGAGCAACATGAGGACGTGCCCCAACCTTTAGGTAAGCTCCATAGTCATTTTCAACCTTCCTTTCATGGTGGGAATCGAAAATCAATGCTTGATTTCTTCGTTTCTTCATTCAATCCTCAACTTTAGCCAATCCTTTCACTCAAAGACTTGAGAATGGACCTTGGGCAGTTGAGAGAGATTCATTCACCATTGGAGACGTGGAGCTTGAATCTTGGATTCAAGTTTAAAGGCAGGTTATATAACTTGAACCCTTAAATGTCATTATTGCTTGCAATTTATTCAATTTGTGTTGAACCTTTCTACTCTCTCGATTTCCTTTTAATTAGTTATTGAAATCCCCATAAGAATTGTAACTAATTTCGAAGGTTTTAAGATTGAATATGATGATGCCATCTTAAGCACACACCTCAACCAAAGAATGGGCAAACGGTTTGTAAAACCGAATGAGCTAATTCGGTTTCAAAACCGATTGAATTGATTCGGTTTCAAAACCGAATGGGCAATTGAGTTCAAGACCGAATGGGTAGTTGAACTCAAAACCAAATGGGTAAATTATTCAAGACCGAATGGGTAAGTGTACCCAAGACCGAATGGATAAATTACTTCAAAACCAAATGGGTTATTGACTTCAAGATCGACTGTTTAATTGAGTCCAAAATCGAATGGGTAATGGATCTCGAGACCGAATGGGTAAATTAAACTTCAAAACCGTTTGGGGTTAATTGCTGATGTGATTGATGAAGATTTAATGGCTCAAATTTATTTGATTATAATTAATTTTAGAAGGATGATCAATGGATTGCAAACCCTAATCGATTGATTGAAGAATTTCTAATTGAATTGGATCGATTACTTGGTTGATGGTCCAAACGGTTTCAAGACCGTTTGGAGGCAAATGGTCTCAAGACTATTTGAGACCAAACGGTCTCAAGACCATTTGGAGTTCAAAGGTTGTGATGGATGGTTAAAGATCTAAGGGTTGTAATTGGATAACTTTCAATAGTTCAACTGATAATCGATTCAATAAAGAAAACCCTAAAACCAATCAATTGGTGGGAGGAAACCCAAATTGGTCCAATCGGTTTCAAGGTGGTTTGGACCAAACGGTCTTGAGACCGTTTGAGATCAAATGGTCCTCATACCATTTGAGGGGCTAATGGTTTCAAACCCATTTGACGTTTATTCATTTTCAATTAAGCAAACGGTTTCAAAACTAATTGAAGAAGTTAGGTCAAGATCGTTTGAAGGTCATGTGACTTCAAGACCGTTTGAAGGTCATGTGACTTCAAGACCGTTTGAAGGTCATGTGACTTCAAGATCGTTTGAAGGTCATGTGACTCCAAGACCGTTTGAAGGTCAAGGAGGTCAAAACCGTTTGAAGGTTCAAAAGTAACAAAACCTTTTGGAGATCTAATAGTTTCAAAGATATGAAAGATTAATCAACCCCATAATTGTTGATGATGTTTATCAAAGGTAATTAATTACAATGGTTGTAACTTCAAGGTACTTAAGTAAGTAATACCTTTTGAGTGGTCAATCTTTGATGCTTATGGGAGCAACATCCCAACATACTAAACTAACTCTAAGTGTGTATACCTAAATGAGGAGTTGACCTAATCTAATTAAGTTTGAGGTGATCAACATCCTAGAGAGGATGAGAGAGAGAGGAATCCATACATGAGTGATAAACATGTAGTGATTAATCCTTAATACTTTCAATATGAATAAAATATGTATAGGGTATGATTCTTGATAAAGAGATCATGAAACCCTAATTGAGAGGGTTGATGAACCCTAAACCTAATTGAGGGCATTAATAGGTGGAACCCTAATTAAGAGTGATGAAATGTGAAACCCTAATTAAGGGTGATGACATGTGAAACCCTAATTAAGGGTGATGACATGTGAAACCCTAATTAATTATAATGACATGTGGAACCCTAATTAAGGGTAATGAAATGTGGAACCCTAATTAAGGGTGATGACATGTGAAACCCTAATTAAGAATGATGACATGTGAAACCCTAATCAAAAGTGATGTCAAATATACCCCATACAGAGATGTGATGTGAAACTCTAAACTAAGATGATGCTATGTAATGATGTGTGAAACCTTGATATGAAATCCTAACCCTGATAAAGGGTAAAGGTATGTGAAGCCCTAATTTTAGGTTATAGTGTATGAAACCCTAATCTTGGGAAATATGATGATAGACCATAACCTTAATTTGGGTAATGGTATGAGTATTCCTAATTGACATGAAATCCTAGCTCTAATGAAGAAATAGTGATGTTACTCTTACATTGCATAGTGCTGAAATGTAATTGATATAACTGTTATCATGTGTACTAATCATGCAGGTATTATGAGATGTTGGACATAGCCAGGTATGAGCTATGATGTTTTACTATTGGAATTGTTTTATGGGCCTTGTAAGCCATAATATGTTGTGTTGCCTAGTAAGAGGTAACAAGAGATTAATGAGCCTTAAGAGCCATATGAGGTACATGTATTGCAAATATCATGTTTACCTTGGTCAGATGACATGAAGGTATCAGCTACCTGATAAGTGGTAACAAGTGTTCTTAATGAATTGAGGGTTTGAATACATATATACATAATCATGATGATGAGATGTTAAGGGATAAGAATACCCTTGATGTGACAAGGGATTGAGATCCCAATGTTTTATAAAGCCTTGAAAAAGACTTGATAGAAATAGTACTCATTCTTTGTAGCATTTGTTATAATGATTTATGTTTGAAAACCTGACTGATACTAAAAGAACATAGTAAGGTACTTAATTAATCAAGTGAAATCTTATCATGTAGAGCCCTGACCATAGATCCATCATCGTCAGTAACTAGTGATGGTGAAACAGGTTTTCCTACAGGAACTCCTGGAGGGCATACTATTGAGTATGTGGGGGTTATGGGCGCAAATATCCTTACACCCTAATGGAGGAATTGATGTGAGGTAAACATTAAATCTCTCAATCCTTCATTATATATGTCGGGATGGATGTATCACTAATCTCCTGAATGTCAGGATGGATGTATCACTAATCTCTCGATGATATTAATGTCGGATCGATGTGAGATAAACATGAAATCTCTCGATTGCGAAGAGAGTACAGCATGCCACTATAACTCTAATAGCAAAGTTGCCAGTATACGCTAGAAAGCTATTTAGTAGAGACACAAGATGTCCTACATTTGATCCTCACACTGACTGAGGAAGATGAGGTCATGGGAATCCGACTCTTCCATTGACCTATGTATGGTATCGATTTCAATTTCGCAATGGTCGGTTGGAGTATGAGCGGTATACCTCATCTCCTTAGGGCTTAAGTATGATTGTAAAATGTAATCAGCCGTGTAGCATATTTGTTTAAGGTTGAAATATGAGAATCATTGGTTTATGATATCTTGCTTAGTATATCTTAGATGGATACAAGCACAAAGAGTCTTCCACCTTACCAAGGACTTACCCACTTTGCCAAGAGTCTTCAGCCTTCTCCAAGGTCTTACCCACTCTTGCACAAGTCTTCCGCCTTCAAGGACTTTTCTACTGTTCTTCGATCTTCAGCCTTTGCCTTCTCCTTCACCTGGAGAAGATCTTCACCTATTCTTCAACCTTGAAGAAGAAGAAGAACAGCTCCACCTTCAGCCGGAGTAGCTTGCTTCACCCTTTCTTCATGGAGGAAAGGGGTAGGGAAGATGGAATTGATGAAAGCTTTACAAGCACAAGGAAGTATCTTGATGCATGTGTTTTTAGTCATTATTTCAGGCACATTTTTTTTCTTGATTTCATGTGTAGATTAGTCAATTATTTGATTTATTATGCATGAAATGACATAGATGGCCTATTTTTATTAATTGCATCAAATTATATGATTTTTATTGTTTTATGTAATATTTTATGCATCCCAATTGCTTATGACATTTTTTTGTGTTTTTAGGTATAAGGAAGAGCCACAGACTCGGTGCTACTAATGTGGCAATAGTCGGTGGTACCGACTTGACATCAGAGATCTATTAGAAACTTGCCCAGAGTCAGTGCTACTGACAACTAAAGTTAGTGCTACCGATTCAGAATCAGCAAGCCCCAGTATGAATTGAGAAAACTTCGATGCTACTGAGTTTCCAACTCAGTGCTACTGAGTTGACATCAGAGAGGTAGCTCGAAAACCACAAAACTCAGTGTTATCAAGTCCAGTCGATAGTACCACTAGGATCGGGATTGTGTGACCAAACCTAAGTGACTCAGTATTATTGACTCACCTAGTTGGTACTATCGAGCCTGCCTGACCAGGCCATTCGTAGATCTATCTCTAATCCAACGGTGGATGCTAATTCGTACCCTAAGTGCCACCTATGACTTAGGGGGATGACGTCCATAGAAAAGGAGGCAATCATTTTCATTGCACGATGACCAGAAAGAGAGAAAAGAAGAACTGAGGATCAAAAGCTTTGATCGAGGAGATTCGGGCACCTCTGGAGGATGATTCTACAGTCGAAAGACAGCAGAACGCACGCACAATAGAGAGGATCTTCCCGACGGGTGGAGATTCAGGGGTTACCTTAGTTTCTTCATATTTCCCACATTTTTCTTCTTCCCTCCCATGTATTCTTTGATGAAAACCATGCAAAGCTAAAAAAAATTATTCCTTAGGATCCGGGAGTAGCCCGGATATAGTGATTGATTTCCATGCATTACTATCATTTTTATCTCTTTCTACTGGATATAAATCTATGAAAGCTTTGTGTTCTACTTGTGCTGGATCACCATGAGTGGATTGATAGATGTTTAGTCATCTCGGGAGAGAGGTTGAGGGTCGGCGAGCATATATTTACCTACCTATTGTGCCCTTTGGGAAAAGTAGAATGTAAATGGGAGGAGAAACCCAAAGAATAACGATAAAGCATCTAACTAATCAACCAATAACTGCAGAAGTGGGATTGGCATTAGATTAGGTAGTGAATTACACTGTGGGAGTGGGTAATTCTAGCTATAGTCTCCTTATTCAGGGATTGAGATAATATATGTTAATGTGTGTGAGACTGATTATTAGTGTTGTCGTGGTGAAACCACTGTCCTAAGGAATTCACCCCATCTCTGATTAATTCCACCTTTAATTCATTTTATTTCTACTTTTGTTCTTTTGTTCAACCATTTACAACCGGCTTAGCTGATTTGACTACATTTAGTAGTAGTCTACTAGACAAATGATTCCCCGTATTTGAGTCGGGCCTCATAAGGGCTTATTACTTCGATATGTTCGCTTGCGTTCTACACAAAATAAACTCGTGTCAAGTTTTTGGCATTGTTGCTAGAGAAGCGACAACATCCAGCACTACGAGTGTTGTGGTCGGCCACTCTAGGCCAAATTTTCTTTTTATTTTATTTGTATTTAAATTTCTTTAAGATAAATAATAAGATCTTTTTAGTACATTTCTTGCGATGATACCTACTTTCTACTGTTTCAGAAAAACTAGTGCATGGTGTGTACCAGAGCCATAGAATATAGAGAACCGCCCTCACCAGGCTTTGGACAAGTAGATCTCTTATAGGAGAAAGGGAGTCTGGCAGATATGTGGATAGGTTTAACTGAACCCTCCATCGACACCTCCACCTAAGAGACCTGTGACACCAGAAGAATAAGAGATAGTAGAAATAGAAGGAGAAGAAGAAATGACAATATGGGAAAGGATAAAGGCTTCGTCGGCTACGGCCCAGAAAGGGCCCATCAAAAGGCAAACTGTCAATGTGGGCAGTTACAAAATAGATCCTAGACTTGTTGCCTTAATTAAATCTCAAGCATTCCATGGCCATCCCTCTGAAGATCCAATGACGCATATCAGTAATTTCATGGAGAACTATGACATGGTCAAGATAGATAGGACTCCAATGACTACAATGTATCTTAAGTTGTTCTTATCTTCACTGGAAGATAGTGTAAAATCATGGTTCAACAATCTCGATGAGATCATTAAGACATGGGATCATATGATAGATGCATTCTTCGAGCACTACTTCCCTCCACAAAAAATGAATGATCTAGTGAAGAAGCTTTACAACTTCAAACAGCAAGCAGATGAGTCATATTTAGAGGCATGGGAAAGGTTTCAGAATATGCTGAGAAAAGTGCCTCATCATGACATTGATTTATTGGGGCAAGCTAAGATTTTCTATTATGGCCTACACAAAGGGGAGAGAACAACTCTTGACAATGTAGGAGGAGGCTTCTTCATCAAAAACAAGCCTGCTCACTGCCATGAAATCCTCAAGAACATGTCAAAAAACTAATCATGGGGAGAAGAAAGAGAGTCATCGGCAACCATCAAGAGTGTCGGGGAATCCAAGGTGATATCCATGTTAAATGAAAAGTTAGATATCATTGCTAAGAAGCTATGTGCTACAGACAGAGTTCCTACTGAGGAAGAAGAAGAAGAGTGCAAGTATGTGTGTCAGGGGAAATACAGGACAATGATTATTCTTAGCAGAAAGACCCCAAATTTTCTTGGAAGGATCCTAACAACTTCCAATAGGATCCATCACAGGCGCAGCAGCAGCATCCTAAGCCACATCAGTATGGTGGCCAAACGCAGTATCAACCAGAGTAGTAGAAAATTGAAAAGATTGAAGAAATGCTACGCAAGTTGTTGGGTCAGAATGAGCTGCAGATCGCACAAACTCAAAGGGATCTTCAAAATCAAGGGGCACGTATTTGTATCATAGAGACACATATCTCTTAGATAGCAGCATATGTTAGTGCATTAAAGAAACCAACCCAATAAGGATTTCTAACGAACACCAATGTACCTTCTGGGAACTAGCATGTGAAGGTTATTCTACTACACAGTGGCAAGAAATTACTAAATGATGCATCACACGGGGCATTTACTAAAGAAGCTACAAATCAAACTATACTAGTGGATGCAGAAGAACCAGACATGGCAGCATAGGAGAAGATGGTAGAGGAGCAAGTTGATGAGGTTGGGAGTAATAAAACTCAGGCTTATATTCCACCTCACCAGAGGGAATCTATAGTTCATGTGCCCTTTCCAAACAGTTTGAAAGCAACCAAGATGGACCGGAAGTTCAAGAAATTTCTAGACAATTTTTGGAAGTTATATATGAACATTCCCTTGATAGATGATATTGAGAGGATACCATCCTATGGGAAGTTTTTAAAGGATATAATTACAAAGAAGAGAAAGATACCAGACTTGGATGTTGTGGTTCTGAAACAGTAGGTTAGTGCCTTCATCTTGGGGACACTGCCTCCTAAAAGACAAGATCTAGGATGCTTTAATATCACATGATTTATAGGCAAGACAAAATCTCTATGTGATTCGGGGGCAAGTATAAATTTGATGCCTCTATCTACCTTCAAGAATCTCAGACTTAAGGAATCTAGGAAGAGCAGCATGACAATCCATTTGGAAGACAATTCAATAGTTAAGCCATATGGTATATGCGAGGATGTCCTGGTGAAAGTGGATAGGTTCATCTTTCCTACAGATTTTGTTGTGATAGAAATGTATGACGTCCATGGCCATGAGCTTATACTTGGAAGACAGTTTTAAGATACAGAAGACAATGATACTTGATATGGGCAGAGGATGTCTGAATATGGGAATCCAAGATGATAGGTTCGAGATCAAGATGTCAGAGCACTCTCAAACCACTGAGTAAGGTGCAATGCAACATGCTTCGGCACGTGGATAGCAAGTTTTCTCTATTTCTAGGGAATCTATTCCTAGATATGGCCCATGTGATGAGTAAAGTAGAAAGAGGAACTCTAGTGGTGGACATCCTGGAAAATACAAAGGTGATCTCGCTGACTCAAGCAATGCTCTACCCTGACAATGAGGGAGATGACTACGACCCTGCTGCCAAAGAAGAAGCCATAGCTAATTTTGTGAAACAGTCATCACCCAAGCTACCCTTAGAAGCATGCTTGATGAATAGAATGGATGACAGAATTTGCAACAACCATCTACAAGAGTGTGTTCCGATGCTGAAGGCAGTACCTTGCTACTTTGCAAGACACTTTGAGGACCTTGGACCACCGCCCCTACCATTGGTCCCATATCTTTTGAGCCCAACAAACTTGGAGATGAAGCCATTACCGCCGCACCTAAAGTATGTCTTCTTAGCTATAGAGGAAAAGGTCTCAGTGATCATATCATCTTCGTTGAGTGGTGAAGAGGAAGGAAAGTTACTCACAGTGTTGAAAAACCACCGAGCTGCATTCCGGTGGTCCATAGTTGACATTAAAGGGATCTCTCTAACCTTGTATCAACACAAGATCAAGAAGGAGCCAAGGAAATCATCCAACTTCAGAGGTGTCTCAACCCGACTATGACTGAGGTGGTGAATAAGGAAGTTTTCAAGCTACTATTGATAGGTATAATCTACGCAATCTCTGATTCGATGTGAGTTAGTCCTACTCAGGTAGTTCCTAAGAAAGGGGGGATCATGGTCACTACTAATGCGGTTAATGAATTGGTTTCCACTAGGATAGTGATGAGATGGAGAGTGTGCATAGATTATTTTTGTTTAAATGCAGCCACTCTTAAAGATCATTTCCCTTTACCCTTTACTGATCAGATCTTGGAACGATTAGCTGGTCGTTCGCATTTTTTATTTCTTAACGGGTATTCTAGGTATAATCAAATTTCCATTGATCCTAAGGATTAAGATAAATCCACTTTCACCTACCCTTATGGCACGTTCGCATACCAACGAATGTCGTTTGGCCTTTGCAACGCCCCTGCTATGTTTCAACATTGTATGATCGCCATTTTTTTTACATGGTAGAGTGGTTCTTAGAGGCTTTTATGGATGATTTTTTTGTGTATGGGAATCTTTCAATGATTGTCTATATAACCTTGATAGGGTGCTACTGAGATGTGAGGACACTCACCTAGTTCTAAATTGGGAAAGGTGTCACATGATGGTAAGTGAAGGGATCATTCTCAGACACAAGGTGTCCGGTGAGGGCATGGAAGTGGATCCAATTAAGATTGAATTCATCTCCACACTACCTCCACTGACATTGGTGAAAGGAGTGAGGAAATTTTTAGGACATACTAGATTCTACCGCCATTTTATCAAGGATCTCTCAAAAATTTCCAAACCATTGTCTGAGCTTTTAGAAAAAGATCTCGAGTTTTCCTTTGATGATCGATGTTTAAAAGCTTTTGAAATCCTTTAAAAAATTGATCTCCGCACCTATTGTGCAGGATCCTGACTGCTACCCATAGGTGGCCACCATGCGAGCTCTAGGACTATTGCTAAAGTCTTAGAGAGTGGGTTTTATTGGCCTACCTTGTTTGAGGATGCTCACAACTTTGTTATTCATTGTGGCACATGTCAATGTGCAAGTAATATCTCAAAGTGACATGAGATGCCCTTGAATGTGTTTCAGGAAGTTGAAGTTTTTTATCTTAATAGATACAAGTATATAAAAAAGCATGGTTTCCTGAGCTACCGCTGCCGTGGGTGAGAAGGCGATTGGGAAGGCACCGACATTTCACCAGTCGTCCTCTCTAGATTCAACGAAGTGGATAGAAACCGGAAAGAGTGTGGTATCCACTGATGAATCTACAGCACTTGCAGCCACCCAAACTTCAAGCACATCTATAGTTAATTCTCCGCTATAGTGGGAATCTTTGAAGCCAAAATAATCTAGGGGTGCATCAGATCTGAAATGGGTTGATGTCTCTATTTTCGATGGTAAGCTCATCTATCCTAGTAAGGAATCTGAGGAGAATGCCATTAGATGGAGTAAATGTCTGCTAGGTTACATATTAGATTTCTGGGCAGATATGCATCTGCTAGCTAATCACTTTTACAACACATGGGGCTCTCGTGAGCATTTCGAAGTGTTTAATAGAGGAGAGGGCTTCTTCCTGATCTGGTTCGAAGACCTGGATGATCTAAATCATGCTCTTAATGGTAATTGGTATGTCCTTGGTATACCGGTTATCCTTAAGAAATGGAATCCATGTGACCTTCAAACCAGATATGTCCTCACTGAAGTACCTATTTGGGTCGACATTACCAACCTCCCTATGGATCTATGGGACTTGAGAACCTTTAATAGGATGGGGTCCTATCTGGGTCGCCCTATTAAGATGGATGATGCAACCTGTAATCTGAAGCGCTTGGATGTGGCTAGAATTTAGGTTTTGATGAATAAGGATGTTGTCTATTCAAAGAGCTTGATGCTGAGAAGTGACAAAGGTGTTGAACATACTGTTCTCCTGGATTATGAATGGATTCTGCATAAGTGTCAATACTGTGGTTTCCTAGGACATGGAGATTGCCATAAGATCCATACCGAGAAGAAACAGAAATCTAAGATATTAGCAAATCCGAAGAAGATCTGGGAGGTTAAGAAAGCCAAGGCAGTCCCCCTGTTTGAAGAAATTCCTACTGCTACCTTGGTTTATGATTCTAACTTTTTCATTGAAGAAATATTAGACGAAACTGAGATACAACGAAATAGACTATCAGGTTCTCTACATGTAGATGATGTTGAAGATGAATTTCTTTCTAATGTTGTCAATGTTGGATTTGAAACGTCAAATCGCTCTTCTGTTAGTGAAGGGAGTTATGTTCCCACTACCCCAATTATTATGCAAGCTCTTACAAAAGCCTCTCCTGATAGTTCTAATATTGGCAAAGTGCAAATTGATCCAAGTGACAGGAGAAGAAACATCTTTCCTCCTGAATTCCATCCAAATCAAAGTACGGGCATACAATACAACACTGTGGGTTCTAAATTTTCTCCTATCTTGGCCCAAGTCGAAGAACTACATATCAACTCAAATGAAGTTGAGGTTGTCAGCACAGCAGTCCAAGATGTCAAATGATTTCACCTCTCTCAATTTCTTCCTAGAATGTATGTGGTATCAATAATAAGATCTAGGATGTTCAGGAAGAGGTCAGGAGGGCAAACAACAATATTGTCATCCTGCTTGAGACAAAGATCAAACCTCGTAAAATAAGAACCTTTGTCAATATGTTTTTTCCCGAATATAGGTGGATTTCTAATCACTCCTCTCATGTTCTTGGTAGGATTGTTGTCTTGTGGAAAGATCTTAATGGTGATAGCACTGGTATTAATGAAAATGATCAAGTCATTCACATGAAATTTAGTGTTGATCAATCTTATTTCTTTCTATCTGCTGTTTATGGCCATAATCTTGATAATGATGGAGTTAGGTTGTGGTCTTATATTAATGCCTTTTACTCCATGGTTGATTCTTCTTGTCTTATTATGGGTGACTTCAACTGTGTTCATAAAGTTGAGGAGAGAATTAGCAAGCTTTTGCCTTCTAGAAAGTCGATGGATGATTTTAATGAGTGTGCTCTGAATTGTAACCTTTTTGAGATGAGTCTTCAAGGACCTATGTATACTTGGGATAATAGACAAGATGGTGACAAGTTTGTCATGTCTAAGATTGACAGGGTTCTTCATAATGCTGACTTCATCACTGATAATCATGAGTATTCCGGTGAGGTGATTTCTAATATTATTAGTGACCACTGCAAGCTTGTGGTTAAGATTGGAAATCCTAGGAAAGTTAAAGCTACTTTTAGATTTATAAATGCCTAGGCTAATCATAAGGACTTCCATTCTATTATCAAGGAGGTTTGGACTACTGAGATTTCTGGTTTTGCGATGTTCAAACTATATAGGAAGTTGGAATTTCGAAAGAAAAGACTTATTAGCTGGAATAAGCAAGTTTTTGGTGATATTAATGATAATTTCAAATTTTCTAAGAATCGTGCTATTAAGGCCCAAGAAGAGGCTGATTGTGACCCCCTCAATGAGGAGTTAAGAATGTATGCTAAGAATCTAAGGCTTGAAGCTAATAAACACGCTATTGCCCAAGAATCCTTCTATAGGAAAAAATCTAGAGTGCAGTGGCTCAAAGAAGGAGATTCTAATACTTCCTATTTCTATTCTTCTATGAAGGTCAGGCAGAATTCAAATTCTATTAAGAATCTTAATATTGATGGCTCCATTTCCTATGACCATGATGCTATTAAATCTGATATCTTTTATTTTTACACAAAACTCTTCAATGACAACTCTATATCTAATGATGTTTGGCAAGGAAAGTGGGAAGGTAACACTATCTCTGTTCAGCAAAAGAACTTTCTTATTTCTAGAGTCACCAGAAAAGAAATTGAAGATGTGATCAAAGACATTAAAACTGATAAGGCCCCTGGCCCGGATGGGTTCAATGGGTTATTCTATAAAAAAGCTTGGGATGCCATTGGTGATGATGTGTGTGATGTTGTTTTTGAATTCTTCAATAATTACAAGATGCTCAAAGAAGCTAACAGGACTTTCTTAACTCTCATCTCCAAAGGTGTTGATTCTACTGATATTAAAAACTGGAGACCTATTGCATTATGTAATGTTTTTTTCAAAATCATATCTAAAATTCTTGCTAATAGGCTTCAAGGTGTTCTTCCTTCTATTATTGATATATCTCAATGTGCCTTTGTTAAAGATAGGAGTATTAGAGATGTCACTCTGCTTACCAATGAAATCCTAAGTGATTTCAAAAAGCCTAACTCTCCTGATAGGATGTGCATCCAAGCTAATATTTCTAAAGCTTATGATTCTCTCAAATGGTCTTTTCTCTTCTCCATTATACATCGTATGGGCTTCCCTTCTATTTGGATTAATTGGATTAGGGAGATTTTTTCTTCTACATCTTATCAAGTTCTTATCAACGGTGAACCCTCAGACATCATCAAACCTTCAAATGGGGTAAGGCAGGGGGATCCTATTTCTCCATATCTCTTTGTTATTGGTATGCAGGGTATTTCAGAGATCTTTAAAAGGTTATTCATGCTGGTGATATTACTCCTATTGCTGCTTCTAAAGATTTAAACATCTCTCATCTTATATTTGCATATGATCTTATGATTTTTTCTAAATCTAGTATTGATGATGCTAAAGCTATTAGAGATGTTCTTGATTCCTTTGCGGTCTCTTCTGGTCTTCGTGTTAATTATGAAAAGAGCTCTACCATTTTTAGCAAACATGTCAATAGTATTCCCATCATTGAGATTACCAAAATTAAAGAAAGTTGATTCCCATCAAAGTATCTTGGCCTTCCCTTATTTTCTGGTAAGCTTTCTAAAAGTATTTGTGGTTCCTTGGTGGATAAATTCAAACTGAAACTTGACTCATGGAAGTCTAAGTTATTGTCTATGGCTGCCAGACTAGAACTCATTAAATCCACTCTCTCTAATATGCACTTGTACTAGGTTTTTTTCTTTCCAATTCCTAGCTCTACCTTAGATCATATTGATAAACTATGTAGAGATTTCTTTTGGGGTGAGACTGATGCAAAAAGGAATCTTCATTTCCTCAAATGGGATAAAGTTACTGAGCCTAAGAAAGATGGAGGTCTGGGAATAAAAAAGCTCAAGGTTGTCTCTAGAGCTTGCTTAATTATCAATGCATGGAACATTGCAATCAAGAAAGATACTCTTTTTGTTAAGTGGATTAATGAAAAATATCTGAAGAAGTACTCCTTTTGGAACATCAATGAATCCTCTAATCAGTCATGGATGTTTAACAACCTCATTCGAGTTAGAGAACAGATTTTGAAGCATGTCAAGTTTGTAATTGGTGATGGCAAGTGCATATCTATCTGGCAGGATCCTTGGTGTAGATCTAATTTTCTGAGTTATTATGTGGGAAGAGATTGTATTATCAGATCTGGTATCCCCTGGAATGATAAGTTAAATACTATCATTGTTGAGGGTAAGTGGAGTATGCCTAAACCCAGCAATAGGGGTCAAACTGATATTCTCAATGTGGTCAATTCTATTGCTATTCGCCAGGGTCAAAAAGATTGTATCTCTTTTGGCTGCTCAAAGAGTGTTAATATTCACAAAGTTTGGGATATCATTGTTGGTATGTATGCCCTGAGAGCCAATCATAGGATGATTGGTGGGATACATTAAGATTGATTTGATAAAGATCAAAGGCAAGCCTCCAATTTTTTCTGGTTCAATCATATGAGATAATGATAGAACAGATTGAATGTCTAGATAATGACAGTACTCAATGATGTATGCCTTTAGGTTTAGGACCTGAACGATGAGATCATACGGATGCTAAGAGTTTGTACATTCTTATTATGTCCCTAGTCGGATGTCATTGTGGAAGGTAGACAGACAACAATGACACACAAGACTAGATTGTGGTGTTTGTTGATGACAGAATCTCATTAGTCATGATATGGAGATATCAAACCAAACACATAGGTACTTGTTAGAGAATAAGTTTATCGGACAGACCCACCGTGAGTTTGACACATGGAACCATGACATGGTAGTCACAGTCAGTTCTCACAGTGATGGTGGTGAGTGTGATTCTTTGACCTGAAATCACTACACTCAACACATGTCGTTTGGTACACTTTGACATCATCAAACTCAGTCCTGAAACATGGGTTGTTATAAAGGTGATGATTGGGTGGCTTTGACACATGGGGCTTTTGAGGGGTGAGTGATAGATATGGGATTTGTCCCTCCTGAGGGAGTTTGATATCCATGGCCACTTGATGAGTAGGATTGAGATAGGCGTGCGCACACATGTGTGAATTAGTATGTGATATTGATGTCATACATATCTCCTCCAATCTACTCTGAGATCAAGAAAGTGAATGAACGTTGATAGGATGATTGTTCCATGCCTTGAGTTCATTCGGGATATCAGTGACAAAGGAATTATACATTCACTTTAACACCATTCCTGGATTGTAGGATTGAAAGTTGTTCTCTAACTTTCTGTTTCACTTGGGTAGCACTGATGTGCGACTAGGCACCGCTCTTTGCTTGTGAAGTCATAAGTGTTATGGACTTTCACTTCCAACGTGAAATGGACATGCAGGGTCACACACATAGGATTTAACCTGGAAGAGGATTTTATCCACAAATGATGTTTAGATTGATTACTAAAGGAGTTTAGTAGTTCAATTAAACACTCAATCAATTGACAGCTCAATATCATAGTGTTCAAGGTGTTGGACCGATTGATTGGAGTATCAGATTGATTGAAATGGTGATTGACTTATTTGTACAAGTCTGTTGCTCCAACCGATCAGCTCATGTGATGAACCGATCGGCTCAGGTTGGTGAACTGATCGGCTCAATTGTTGAACCGGTCGGCTCATGTGACCAACCGAGATCGTTTGGAAAGTCAGAAGACTGCTTTGCAAATACAATTTGTTTCACTTGTACAAATTCGATTTGGAAAAGGATTAATATTTGATTACTCGGAGACAAATTTGAAAGTTAATTTGAGTTGGACTAGGACCACGAACCGATCGGCTCATGTGATGAACCAATCGTCTCAGGTGTCCCAAACGATCGGTTGAGGTCACCAAACGATTGTTTTAGGGTTGAAATGATCAGTTCAGCTAGCGCAAGTTGCTTGTTTTGTGAAAAATTCCAAACCCTTCTACTCCTACTTTAATCCCGCATTACCCGGGGTAGAGAACCCTGTCCCATGACCCTCCTATATATATACGGGTAGTGGGGGCTTCTCAGAACAACTCAGTGTACTAGTTGCTCTGCAAAGTTGTTGTTCTCTCTGGTTTTGGTAACTGAGAGAGAGCACGAGTAAGTGCTACCCGATAAGGGAGGCGCAGTAAAGGAAAGACAACTACAGAAAGTGACTAGTGGTAGGAGAGTGTGTCGGTGACTAGTACGCCGACGGGAGGGTGCGACTCCTTCTGATTCCTTGTGGGACAAGGAGATCGGAGTTCCAGGTGGTCTATGTGGATTACTTCAGAGGTGGGAGACTTATGCCGCTCGGAGGACAGCTGTCAATCTTGACAGTCCCGGTGAGACCAGGAGTCGTCAGTCCTGCTAGCTGAGAGGTAACGTCACCGAGCAAGCCTCGGGGCAAGGTATGCCTCTACAAACCATTCTTCCTATTGTATAGACGTTGACGCGTTTCCTTTGTTCTGGGTTTGGGAGAAGAAAATTTTTGTTTCAGCTGCCTTCTCTATCTCCCCTAAAACCCAACAGTGGTATCAGAGCCACGTCACCTACTCTATATTTTAGGATTATCGATGTGATCGATTTTGGTTTGTCGCCTTTATTTATTGCATACGATGCAAATAAAATTGGATTTGTGCATGTCCAATCCTAAATCCACAAATCCCAATATACATATATGATATGTAATATGAATGCACTCGATACGCGTCGCCCTTAAATGAGTTTTGTGGTGGATGTACAGCGTGGTTATGGCCAATAAACCCTATGTATGTGTGCTTGGTTGTATGTGGTTGCTTGCATCTCGGTATGTGCACTAATCCCCTATCTCCTATTCCTGATGTAACTTGAGATAACTCGATATTTCTTTCCTACCTTTGCTCCCCCCGAATGTAACTCGGGGTTTCTCAATTCAAATGTAAATAGGATAGATTTTATTTCCTATTATGTCAAAGAACGACGGACAACCTAACGACAACTGAGACGGTCGGTTCAAGGAGTGAACCGATCGATTGGCCATCCAGATGACCGGTTCGTGGAGCGAGACGAGCGGGTGGAGGCCATGAAGAGATGCATGACGACCAGGCAAACCAATCAGTTGGAGGAGCCAACCAATCAGCTGGTGGCACTCAGACGACCGGGCAGAATGAGCAGGTCATTCATGTGATGAGTTGATCAACTCAGACGACTATAGCACAGAGTTCATCTTATATAGGTTGCATGTGTTGTAGACCTAGATGACTGTGATTCCTCTTGGCTCGAGGAATCACATTAGGATGGCCATAATCATCGCTTTTATCATTTCGCATGTTTTCTGTGGGATATAGCATGTATATGATACATACTATGTATTTTGGTGATTGGATATGTATATGTACCTATAAAAACCAAACCCCTCATCTAAATATTAAGTATTATATGCCTTCCATTAGCGGGATACATGAAAAACTTGATCGACCAAGCGTAGGTTACGCCAAAGCGTGGTGCGCCGTCTATCTCGTAGAAGTGTGAAGGGTAAACATGTAGGTTCTACCAAAGCAGGGTGCATGTTTACCATGTCGGCTTTTGTGTTAGACTTAACTGGTGATTCTTAGAGCGTCTAGGCCCAGAGGCACGGAATGTTCATGGCAAGGTGTTGCGCATGTTCATTCATCAAGAGTTGCATATGATGTAATTGGCATGATGGCCTACCTAAATAGTCAAGATTGTGGGCGATCATCCAAAGCTGACTCATGGCTTGATGAAATATGGATCTTAACCCACTAGAAGACTGTACGCTGCAATCTTCTGAATTGATGGTGAGGGCTATCAATTTGAACAAAAATAGTGGGAGCAATAATTAATTAAAGGCCTAATTTATATCGTCAACTTTTCAAATCAATCAAATAAGTCAAAAAGGAGTTTTTGGACTAAATTGCATATATTTCCTTTTGTACAATAAATGGTTAATCAACAATAATCACTTTATTTGCGATTGGTCTTTGAGACAAACAAATTAAATGGGAATAATTCCACGATTGGTTAGGACGATGAGAAGTGTTCTCAATCAAAGAGCAAAAGCTCTAAGTCCTAGTTATACCAGAACCTGATGAACTCGATTCCACCACACCAATGGATCAAAGTATGCTTATGGAAGCATACCAAGGATGCCATTGATATGGAGTGTTTGATGTTGTGTTCTCAGAACTATGAGTTGTAGAGACAACATGAGATATATGATGTCTCCAAGACACTGTCCTAGTATGTCATGACAAAAGGAGATCTAGTAAGGTATTCACACACTCAATGTGATTGGGTATGTGGAAAAACCTGACTAAGAAGGATTCCCTCTGAGCCAAGAGTTGGCTATTGGTATGATACTATAAATGTTGCGAGAATCATACAGTTCATGATGAACTACAACATGAACAACTTTGACAAGTGTTGACAGAGTTGTTGTACATGTTAAGGATGGTAGAGGCAAAGATGAAGAAAGACAAAACCCTAATCTTTGATCGATGAGGGGTAAGTCTTAAAGGAAAGGACAAGGGCAAAGCTAAGAAGTGTTCTGATGCTAGCCAGCAGCCCAAGCTGTCTTCATCCTCAAGACACATGGGAAAGGGAACTAGGGAATTGCCCTCTATATCTGGAAGAACAAAAGAAGAAGAAGGAGGGGATGGAGATCTCCACCTAAGGTATCATAAAATGAACTGCTTCTTTATCTGATGTATATGATACCAAGATATGGATATGTCATATATGATATGCAGGATCTACAAAGAAGTGATGGCCTTTACTAAAGGACCAAGAAAGGAGTACCCATCATTGGATCAAGTGTTGTTGCCATAGATAGGAGTACCTTTCAGCCTAAAAGGCATGTAATAGAGTTATGAATTGCTATTTCATATATGCCAATGGATAGAAACACTTTAATTTTTGCATATTGTATGACAATGATGGCAATTAATAAAGTTGATGTTTCAATCATTGTGGCAATGCCTTGCTTATCTTGTGATACTTGGTATGCATAAGATAAAATGATACCTAAAAGTTATTGATAACTCAAACAATCAAATTAGCATAAATCATGAGAAATTCATTTCTAGTTTCCATATGATGGATAAATCTAGACTCTTTTGGTTAGCAGACCAGTAAGAAACATGAATCTCTTAGACATGATTAATCAATCTTCACTAGTGATAGTGGGAGAAGGATTATCATATAAGGTATAATACATGTGATGTATTTACATACCTATTGGAGTTAATGCTAATACTTCAAACGGTGTTTAGAGAAATGCCAATATGAATATCTTGAAGTGTTCAAGAATATCATAGATGAAGTACAAATTTGGTAAAGTGTTAATTCTTGATGAGATCAATGAATGAAATACTTGAACCAAATGTTTGAGATCCTTATGAGTGATTATGATAGTGTATTATAGTAAGCTTGTGATTAAAGCATGGTGATGTCTAAATCTAGAAGGAGTCATACTCTAAGGAGTTAGAGGATGATTTTCAAATAACTAAATTCTTCTTAAATAAAGAATACCTCACACTAATAAAAGACATTAAGAATCACAAAGAGTTGTGAGTTCTTATATCCTTGACAGATACACCTCAATTATCTATGTGATGAGTTGGTCATGTGATGAGTCAACTATCTAGATGAATATGAGGAACCGGATTTTGAGTTATGGTTTATGATCATTACATCCAAATGACTTCCATGTAAACCATAAGGTATGACCTTGATGGTAGCACCCATTGGGATAAAATCCATAAGTGTGAATGAGTCTTAAGTGTTAAGACACATGGATAACATTTTGAAAAGGATGATGCTTGTTAATTGCAACTTAATGACTAAGAGATTTGGCATATGGATACTAAAACCACATTCCTATGAGGAATAAAACAAGGATGTGTACGTGACACAACCTATAAGGTTTATGAATCCATTAATGCAAATGAAGTCTATAAGTTACAATGGACTAATCAATGTGATTGATTGAGTACAAGAAACTCAGAACTGTGATCTTTACTTTGATTATATAGTCAAAGGATTTGATTGAAATGTCAAAGATAAAGAGAGATCTATGATTTAGTGGGAGCGTATTCACATTCCACATGTTGATGTGAAATGGGAAATCCAAAGTGGAAATTATCTTTAAGGAAGATAGAGACGTTTCCTATGAGATAGGAATAGAGATCTATAGAGATAGTTCTCAAAAACCTCTTAACCTGAAAAGAGAAAGCATACATTGGCAATCTATACTGAAGAGTTCAATATGCACAAATTCAGTGGGAGAAAACCTATCTATGTTACATGGAGTTAGTATCCCAAGGCCAAGTGTCCGATTCTTATGAAGAATGAGAACACTAAGAATAGATGAGGATCTATCATGTAGGTAAACATCCCATCATCTTGCATGTATGGACATGGCAAGAATAAAACACATTTATCATCTTGTATGTAGGACATGACAATATGATATGCTCATCCTGATAACTCGTATGTGGGACATGGAGAGTGGATGTCTGTCTAGTTCCAGTAAGGGTTACTGGAATACCATAAGAACTTGATAAGTACTTGAGAAGTACTAGTTCTATGGAAATAAGGAAGGGTTCAGTGTAAAGAGTTACACTGATGCGAACTTCCAAAAAAGACATAAATTAATCACAATATATATATGGGATATATATAAAAGTGAATGTTTGTTGATAATTGGAAACATTCCAATAAAGTTGTTTAAAAGGAAAAGCTGAGTATCTGTGTGTTAGAGAATAGCAGTGGATACTATGTGGATCTAGAAGTTCATGAGATGAACTTATAGTTATTCCGGTCATTGATGACAAATAAGGTATGATTGGTCATGCAATGTGGCTAAAGGTTAGCAAAGGATTACTAGATCGCATATTAGGGAAACTCCATCTCATACGTATGACGTATAGTGAAGAGATGAGAGACATGCAATTAATACCGATTTTGGCAAAGTGTTGCCATAACTCACTATGTTAGCACTAGAGCATAGTAACATGTGGGACATATTTGAAGATCACTATGAATATGATTCAAGGGTGATTGGCTCGCAGTGCAAGTGGGAGTTTGTTGGTATGTATGCCCTAAGAGCCAATCATAGGATGATTGGTGGGATACACTAAGATTGATTTGATAAAGATCAAAGGCAAGCTTCCAATTCTTTCTGGTTTGGTCATATGAGATAATGATAGAACATATTTAATGTCTAGAGAATGACAATACTCAATGACATATGCCTTTAGGTTCAGGATCTAAATGATGAGATCATACAGATGGATCAGGTGTCCCAAACGATCGGTTCAGGTCACCAAACGATCGTTTCAGGGTTGAAATAATATGTCACGTCCAACTCATAAAAAACAGATTAACTAATTTAACTCATGCGGAAGCGTTTCGTTAGCAACAGAATTACTGAAAATCACTAAAATTTAAAACCTTTTATAAAAATATCCATTACCAAAGATTCTTTAAACAAGAACCACAATATTATATTTACATACTGGTCCACATTGGACATTCCATGTATCATCATACCAAAATCTCAGGTTGATTATACAAACATTATCTACTGACTCCTAGGACCTGAGAGTACAGAGATGACACATAGGACTTTATGTACAAAGCCTGACAACCAGTATCCCCACCTGGGATGTTATTGTTGTCCTTGTTGTTGCTGCTGCTCTTCCTCTGCTACAGAGGTTCTGCCTCTTTGTCTGCATCTACCTAAAAACATAGAATCCCACGGGGGTGAGACAATTATACAATTGCCCCAGCAAGAGATATAACTCTCCGTCATAACATTGTTATTGCAGTTTAATAGAAATAAACTAAGCAGTGGGATAATATATTTCAATAGCAGATAATTACTATCTATGCAGGTTAGAGCAACATTTCTATTCAAGTAATTCAGCTATAACTTGACAAGGCAGCATGTCTCTTATTCAACAAGAAATTAAAGAACATAAATAACATTTATGTATCAAGAACATGCTAAGTAAGATAATATCAACCAGTGGTTCTCGTATTTCAATCTTATGCAAATATGCTACACGGCTGATTATATTTTACAAACATACTTCAGCTCTGAGGAGATGAGGTATACTGCTCATACTCCAACTGATCACTGTGAAGTCAATATCGGTACCATACAAAGTCAAATGGAAGAGCCGGCTTCCATGACTTCCCACATCTTGGTCAGTGAGAGATTACATGCAGGACATCTTGTGTCTCTACTTTCATAGCTTGCCAGGGTATAATGGCTTCTAGCTATAGAGCTACAGTGGCAGCTGTACTCTCTTCGCGATTGAGAGATTTCATGTTTACCTCCATCGATCCAGCATTAACGTCATCGGGAGATTAGTGATACATCCGTCCCGGAAGCATGAAGGATTGAGAGGTTTAATGTTTACCTTCCATCAATTCCCTCATTAGGACGTAAGCATATTTTCGCCCATCGACCCCAACATATTCAATAATATGCGAACTACATGAGATCTCATAAGAAAACATGTTTAACCATCACTCGCTTCTGATGATGATGGATCTATGGTCAGAGCACTACATTAATAGCTTTCATTTGATTAATTAGGTACATTATCATATCCTTTTAGCATCAATCAAGTTTTCAAACATAACTTATTAGGACAAATGCTATAAAGAAACATGTACTATTTTCATCAGTTACTTCTCAGTCTCTAAAAGACATTGGGATCTCAGTCCCTCACATAAACATATGATTCTAGGCATTCAAACCCTCAGCTCATCATTGAGCACGGTTACCACTATTTCATGTAATCATCACCTTCATGTCATCTGACCAAGGTAAACGTGACACTTGCTACACAAGCATCTTATATGGCACTTGAGGCCCATTAACTCTCTCTTGTCACCTCTTACTAGGCAACAAGGCATATTATGGCACACAAAGCCCAATAAATAATTTCAATAAATAAGCATCATAGCTCATACCTTGCTATGTTCATCATCTTAGGACGCATGCATGGTTAGCATACATGATAACAAATATATCAATCATATTTCAATTCCATGCTACACAAGGGTAATATCACTATTCCCATACCAGGGTTAGGGTTTCCCATTTTATAGCAATCAAGGTTACTCATCCCCCTTTATTCAATTAGGACCAATGATTCATCATTTCATTGTACAGGATTAGGGTTTCATGCAACTCACCCTATTTAAAATTATGGTTTACTATTCACATCACATCACCCTAGATTAGGGTTTCATGCAACTTCACCCTATTTAAAATTAGGGTTTACTATTCACATCACATCACCCTGGATTAGGGTTTATATTCAATAACCCACGATTACATTTTACTATTCATCCCAATTAGGGTTTTACATTAAAATGCCATGAATTAGGGTTACTCATGTCACTACCCTAAAATCATATAACATTATCTTCCTAGATTAGGGTTTCGCTCAGAATTGCCCTAATTTAGGGTTTGAGTTCATCAATTAACTCAATTAGGGTTTCATGATCTCTATACCAAGGATCATACCCTAATTGTATATCACACTTACTTTGAATGTGTTAGGCTTGATTGCTACATGATTATCTTACATGTATAATTCTCTCTCTCTCATCCTCTTCTAGGATGTCCAGAAGATTTGATCAATTGAGCCTTCAATCACATGAGTATTCAAATGAATTGACCAATTGAATCTTCAACTAAATTATATATGCAAATGAATTAACCATTTTGAACCTCAAACGGTCTTTCCTACTTAGGCCCCAAACGGTCTTGAATTCAGAATTCAAACGGTTTGAAACCGTTTGGGCATATTGCCCTTGAAACTGTTTAAACAAACATTGCTTTGAAATTGAATGAGCTAAAAAGTATTGAAACCACATGAGCTTGGGTCTCCAAACGGTTTGGGATCGTTTGGTCCCAAATGGTCTTGAGACCGTTTGGTCCAAACCATCTCAAAACTGAATGGACCAAAAAGTCCTATCAACACTTAATCATTTCAAGGTTCTAATCCATGAACCGACTATTAATTGCATCTTTGATTCATTCTTCAATTGAACCATAGAATCACCCCTCAATTATACCATTAATTAGGGTTTTGAACCCAATTAAACTAGGGTTTATAATCAAAACTCTTTCTATTAGGGTTTTGGAATCGAGGTACCATCAATGCTTAACATTGTGGAACCAATCCAATTGAAACCAATGAACCACCATCAAATTATAAAGTGACCTAACCTCAAATGGTCTTGGGGTCATTTATATGACCTCTAAATGGTCTCGATACCGTTTGCCTCATGATTCATTAAAATTTGTGAAATCTAATTAGGGTTTGCATCATTGGATTGATCATCAAAATAACTATTGAATGTGCTTCGATTTGATAACTCTAACTCTTCAATTACTCAACCATATTCAACCTTAGACCTCCAAACGGTCTTGGTTTACCTCCAAACGGTCTTGAGACCATTTGGGGTGACCTCCAAATGGTTTTGAAACCATTTGGGCTAATCAACCCAAAACGTCAACTTAATCAATTGCAATATCAGCACTTAACTGATTAGGGTTTCCACTTAGAGGATTGTCTTTATATTGAATCAATCAATTGAAACCCTTGGATCATCATCCAACATTTTCTAGGGTCTGACCTCAAACGGTCAACCCATCCAAATGGTCAACACCTCTATATGGTTTGGGGTCTAAGCCTCCAAACGGTTTGGAAACGGTTTGGTCTCCAAACGGTTTGGTGAACCCGTTTGGAAACCGTTTGGTCTCCAAACGGTTTGGTGAAACCGTTTGGACCAAACTCTTGAAACCGTTTGCAATACAAATCTGTTGGAAAGTGAGACTAAGATGATGTTATCATGATCAAGACTTAGACCATCGAAAACTACTACCATTATCATGGTAATTGCATCAACTAATCAAAGGAATTGAAAGAAGAGCAATTGTATACAATTGATTGAGAAATTGAAATCAATAACAATGAATAGGGGTTCAAGTTATATAACCCACCTTCAATTGAGATTAAAAGCTTGGAGCTTCACGTCAAAAATGGTGGAAGAAGATTTTCCACACCACAAGGATCGTTCCTCAAGCTTTTGAGTGAAAAGGGATGGTTAGAAGTGAAGATGGGATCGAGATATGAAGAAATCATGCATTGATTTATAATTTCCACCATGAAATCAAGATGAATGAAGGTCAAGAAGCTTACCAACAGGTTGAGGGCCGTCTTCCTGCTGCCCCTAGCTTCCTTGAACGTTTTTGCAAGCAAAGGAAAGAATTGGATCCGAAAAAGTCCTTGGTTTGAGTGGTAAAATGTCTTTTTATAAGAAAATCAATGAGAGAGAAAATGCCTTATAAAAATCCTTTAATTCAAAAATTTGTGCCACCTATTCCTCCTCATTTCCGTGCATGCAAATCTATATTCATTATCTCCAAATTCACTTCCATTATCCAAGAATTAAGGGAAAAGATATTAAGCACCTTAATCATATTATATTAATATCCCATTTTTAGTGGATATTACTTTCCATTAACTTAATGTGAGTGGACTCTCCACTCAAGTTAGATATTTCGTGGCCTAGAAAAGGCACAATGGTGTTCACACTTGAAAAAATCCAACCATCTCGTTTTTGGTTGAAGGCCCTTCAATTATTATATTTATTTTTGCATTAATTTGAAGTAAAGTTCCATTTATGCTTAAATCTTGATTATTTTAATATCAAGATTCTTTCTCCTTCAAAGTATCTCAAATGAGATACCCCTCTCATTTCCTTGCCTCTACAAGTTTATAAGATCATTAAGGACCTTATTGAAGTGGTAAATTGCATATTGAACCCTGGGTTTTGGGTAAATTGCACATTACACCAAAACTAGGTTTTAATGCACAAACATTGCTTTACCAGCTCTTTCTTGGTGCTCAGGCTATCATAAGCCATACCTATACATCATATTCATTCCCATGATGCTTCAACACATGAGGAACTTATTATCATGCACAATTTGCAATCGAACCCCTCAACTTGGGTAATTTGCACTTTAGTCCAAAGCAAGTAAAACATTACTTTCAACATTATTCAAAATGGACTAAAATTGAAATATAAGTTCCTCTTGAGCCTTAATTACTTTTCAAAAGATAATATCAAGCATATAATTATCTTTCTTAAACAAAACACCTAGGGTTAAAGCATAACCCAGGTCAGGGATGTTACAAATTATCCAGCCCTTATAAGGATTTCGTCCCCGAAATCAACAAAAACATCAAGAGAAAAGAGTAGGATACTTCCTCCTCATCTCTTCCTCTAGCTCCCACGTAGCTTCTTCAATGCCACGGTGATTCCAGAGAACTTTTACAAGACAAATGTCTTTCTTTTTCAACTTCTTGATTCTTCTGTCGAGAATCAACACAGGCCCTTCAACATATGATATATCATCATTTAGTTCTACCTCCACAGGTTGCAGAACTAACTCAGTGTCAGGATGACACTTCCTCAGCATGGAAATATGGAACACTGGGTGCAATCTATGCAACTCAGATGGTAACTCCATCTTATAGGCTACCTTTCCCATCCTCTCAATGATTGGATAAGGCCCCATAAATCTAGGAGCTAACTTTCCTTTCTTTCCAAATCTAAGGATACCTTTCCAAGGAGAGACCTTGAGGTACACTTTGTCTCCAACTTGGAATTATAAGGGTCTATTATGCTTGTCAGCATAGGATTTCTGTCTATCCTAGGCAGCTTTCAACTGTTGTTGTATTACTTTAATCTTCTCAGTTGTTTGTTGTATAAGTTCAGGACCCAAAAGTTGGTACTCTCCTATTTCATACCAACATAAGGGAGATCTACAACGTCTACCATATAATGCCTCATATGGTGCCATGTCAATATTGTATCGATAGATATTATTATAAGCAAATTCTATCAAGCTCGGATGTAGATCCCAACTTCCTACAAACTGAAGGACACATGCCCTAAGCAAGTCCTCCAAGGTTTGTATGGTGCTCTCAGACTGCCCGTCTATTTGAGGATGAAAGGTTGTACTAAACCTTAACTGTGTACCCAAAGCGTTATGCAGTCGTTCCCAAAAATGACTCGTAAACTGGGGACCTTTATCAAAAACGATAGTAGCTAGAACCCCGTGCAAACGCACTATCTCATCTATGTATATCTGGGCCAGCTTCTCAGCTGTGTAGGTTGTTTTGATAGGTAAGAAATGTGTTGTCTTAGTCAACCTATCAACTATCACCCAAATGGAATCATGACTTTTGGCTGTTCTTGGAAAACCAACCACGAAGTCCATGGTTACATTATCCCATTTCCACTACGGTATAGGCAGAGGTTGCATTGTTCCTGCGGGCTTTTGATGTTCAGCTTTAACCTGCTGACACACTGGACACCGCATAACAAACTCAACAACATCTTTCTTCAATCCAGGCCACCAATACATATCTTTTAAGTTACGATACATCTTGGTGCTCCCTGGATGCATAGCATACATTGAAGAATGAGCTTCTTCCAGAAGTAACTTTCTCAAGTCATCGGCATCGGGTACTACCATCTTACCATGGTAATAGACTACCTGATCATCTAAATCATGGAAACCATCCCGTTTCTCACTACCATACTCTAGTCTAATCTGCTGAACTACAGCATCAGTTTGATGTGCTTCTTTAATCTGCTGTCTCAGAGTTGGTTTTATGTGCATCTCAGCTAACAATGATACTTTTAGTTGTACATTGTTTTGCCTCAAGGAGATAAATATATCCCTCTTAGAGCACACTAAGGAATTCAACTGTGCTTTATCTAGGGCTGGTGTTGCTAATTTCCTACTTAGTGCATCAGCAACTACATTGGCTTTCCCTAGATGATAATCAATTGTACAATCGTAGTCCTTGATTAACTCCATCCAGCGGCATTGCCTCATGTTCAGCTCATGATGTGAGAAGATATACTTTAGGTTCTTATGGTCTGTGAAAATTTGGAATGTTTCTCCATAGAGATAATGTCTCCAGATCTTCAAGGCATGGACCACAGCAGCTAGCTCTAGATCATGTGTCGGATAATTCTCCTCGTGTTTCTTAAGCTGTCGAGAAGCAAAAGAAATCACTTGCTTATCCTGCATCAACACACATCCTAAGCCATTCTTAGATGCATCACAGAAGACTATATACCCCTTCCCTTGCTCAGGTAGCACCAGCACAGGTGCACTTGTTAACCTTTCCTTCAGCAACTGGAAAGATTGTTGACACTTGTCATTCCAGACAAAAGGAATCTCCTTCATGGTTAACTTGGTTAGGGGTAAATCTATTGAACTGAAGTTCTTAATGAACCTCTTGTAATAGCCTGCCAGTCCTAGGAAATTGTGTATCTCTGTCGGTGTCTTTGGTTGTTCCCATTGTAGGATAGATTCTACCTTCTTAGGATCAACACGAATACTTGAGGTAGATATTATGTGTCCTAGAAAAGAAACTTTTGGTAACCAGAACTCACATTTGCTAAACTTAGCATATAACCTATGCTCTCTTAGCAAAGTCAAAGCCTGACATAGGTGTTGCTCATGCTGTTGAGAATCTCTACTGTAGATCAAGATGTCATCTATGAAGACGACTACACATTGATCAAGAAAAGGTTTGAAGATTCTATTCATGAGTTCCATGAATGCAGCTGGTGCATTAGTTAGTCCAAACGACATAACTGTGAACTCATAGTGACCATATCTTGTTCTAAAAGCAGATTTAGATATGTCACCCTCCTTGATACACAACTGATGGTATCCCGACCTCAGATCTATCTTAGAAAAGATAGTTGCACCACGCAACTGATCAAACAAGTCATCTATCCTTGGTAGAGGATACTTGTTCTTTATAGTTACTTTATTTAACTGTCTGTAGTCAATGCATAACCGCATCGACCCATCTTTCTTTTTAACAAAAAGAATTGGAGCACCCCAGGGTGAAGTGCTTGGTCGGACAAAACCCTTCTCAAGCAACTCCTGCAGTTGTTTCTTGAGCTCTTCCATCTCAGCAGGCGCCATTCTATACAACGTTTGTGCTATAGGTTGCGTGCCCAGAATTAGATTAATCTCAAAATCGATCTCTCGAGGTAGAGGAACACCTGGAAGTTCTTCAGGAAATACATCCTCAAACTCCCTAACAACCGGAACTTCAAAAGGATGAGGGCTCTCCATTGTGGTATCTACCACATGAGCCAAGAATGCAAAGCATCCATGTCTCATCAACTTCTCAGCTACCATAGCTGGCACAAGACAAGTTGGAAGAATCTTTCTATCTCCCTAAAAGATCCATGTGTCACCACTGTCTGTGAACACAGCCTGCTTAGAACTGCAATCCAAAACAACCTTATACTTCTCTAAGGTGTCCATCCCAAGGATTATATAAAAACCTTGCATCTCAAGTGGTTTAAGATCCACTTGAATGTGATGGTCAGAAAAGAAAAGATTGCAAGGAGAACACACTTCCCGCAACACTGCAGATCCTAGCAAAGGGGTTTCTAGCATCAAACTATCTGCTCTATGACTGACAGTCATGTTGCAGTCATAAATCACTTCTCGAGTGATAAAAGAGTGTGTAGCACCCAGATCAATTAACACAGATACGAAGCAAGGTGAAGATATATCAGAATAAAATAGTTCCATCTGACATGTCACAACTCGAGGGTTGACTACTGCTTCAGGATGATTCATGGCATAGAATCTAACAGTTGGTTGTTTTTGGCCCTGTGCTTGGTTGTTTGGTGCTGACGATCCATCTTGGGATGCTTGTCCACTTCCTCTAGCATTGTTACTGAAATGTCTCCTCTATGAGCCTTGCTGACTCTGCCTCTAGGGTTGAGTCACAGTTCTGACCTTCTGAGGACAATCTCTCTTCAAGTGTCTCGACCTACCACACTAGTAGCAGTTGTAGTTTCCCAAACTTTGCCTGGGTGGTCCTATTATTGATGTTGATGTTGTACTGGGGGCTCTACTTGGGGTAAAACTATGACCCATACCCCTACTTGACGTCCACTGTGTCATAGCATTAAACTTTGGTGGTGGTGGTGCATAGAATCTTGGCTTCTTGAAACTCTCAGACATGGGTCCTTGAAACTGAGGATACACTTTCTTATTATTGGTTTGTCACTTCTCAATCATAGACCTCTCAATCCTCCTCACAGACTCCACAAAAGTGGCAAATCTTTCCCTGTTCTCCAGAGCAGACACAGGAGTGGTCAATTCAGGGTTCAACCCCTTCTCAAAATGCTGAATCCTCTCCTCATCAGTGGCTGCCATGTGCGGACAGAACTGCAATAGCTCCATGAACCTAGCTTCATATTCGCTAATGTTCATTTGTCCCTACCTCAACCTCTCAAATTGAGAGATCTTCTCGTCTAGAAACGTCTTAGGAAAGTATCTAGCAACAAACTCACATCGGAATTCATCCCCTCTGACTTCAACACTGTGTCTCTTGCCTTCCTCAATGGTCCACCAATGACCGGCACTTCCTTTCAAAAGATAGACAGCATGTCTCACCTTGTCATCTTCAGGAATCATAAGGATTCTGAAGGCCTTCTCTAGCTCAGTTAACCATAAGTCAGCATCTGCTGGATCAGCTGTGCCAGCATACTCTGTGGCTCCTACCCTTCATAGCCTTTTGAAGGTCTTGCCAGCTCCCTGTCTTTCATTGTGGATTGGTGTCCTTAGTGAAGGTAGTGGCATCCTATCTGTCATATGAGTCATAGTTGCCAAAAACTTCCCATACATGGCTTGGAAGATTGGGTTCCCCATATCATCTTGATCAAGTTGAGGAATCTCAGGTACAGGTTCCTCCCTAGCTTGATCCCTTGCACCTCCTCCTGGTGTAGCAACGCTGCTCTCAGCAGCATGTTCATCATGCGATCCATACATCTTCTAGTTCTTCTCCTCCTATATGAGCAGAAGACACTATCAGATAAACTGGAAAACACTAGAACAGACTCAACAACCTTAATCATATGTCTCTATAGACTCAGCGAACCTAGAGATCTGATACCACTAAACTTGTCACGTCCAACTCATAAAAACTGGATTAACTAAATTAACTAATGCGGAAGTATTTCATTAGCAGCGGAATTACTGAAAATCACTAAAATTTAAAACCTTTTATAAAAATATCCATTACCAAAGATTCTTTAAACAAGAACCACAGTAATATATTTACATACTGGTCCACATTGGACATTCCATGTATCATCATACCAAAATCTCAGGTTGATTATACAAACATTATCTATTGACTCCTAGGACATGAGAGTACAGAGACGACACATAGGACTTTATGTACAAAGTCTGACAACCAGTATCCCCACATGGGATGTTACTATTGTCCTTGTTGTTGCTGCTACTCTTCCTCTGCTACAGAGGTTCTGCCTCTTTGTCTGCATCTACCTAAAAACGTAGAATCCCACGGGGGTGAGACAATTATACAATTGCCCCAGTGAGAGATTTAACTCTCCGTCGTAACATTGTTATTGCAGTTTAATAGAAATAAACTGAGCAGTGGGATAATATATTTCAATAGCAGATAATTACTATCTATGCAGGTTAGAGCAACATTTCTATTCAGGTAATTCAGCTATAACTTGACAAGGCAGCATGTCTCTTATTCAATAATAAATTAAAGAACATAAATAACATTTATGTATCAAGAACATGCTAAGTAAGATAATATCAACCGGTGGTTCTCATATTTCAATCTTATGCAAATACGCTACACGGCTGATTATATTTTGCAAACATACTTCAGCTCTGAGGAGATGAGGTATACCGCTCATACTCCAACCGATCACTGCGAAGTCAATATCGGTATCATACAAAGTCAAATGGAAGAGTCAGCTTCCGTGACTCCCCACATCTCAGTCAGTGCGAGATTACATGCACGACATCTTGTGTCTCTACTTTCATATGTTGCCAGGGTATAATGGCATCTAGCTATAGAGCTACAGTGGCAGTTGTACTCTCTTCGCAATCGAGAGATTTCATGTTTACCTCCACTGATCAGGCATTAACGTCATCGGGAGATTAGTGATACATCCATCCCAGAAGCATGAAGGATTGAGAGGTTTAATATTTACCTTCCATCAATTCCCCCATTAGGACGTAAGTATATTTTTGCCCATCAACCCCCACATTCAATAATATGCAAACTCCAGGAGATCTCGTAAGAAAACCTATTTCACCATCACCCGCTTCTAACGATGATGGATCTATGGTCAGAGCACTACATGAATAGCTTTCATTTGATTAATTAGGTACATTATCATATCCTTTTAGCATCAATCAAGTTTTCAAACATAACTTATTAGGACAAATGCTATAAAGAAACATGTACTATTTTCATCAGTTACTTCTCAGTCTCTAAAAGACATTGGAATCTCAGTCCCTCACATAAACATATGATTTTGGGCATTCAAACCCTCAGCTCATCACTGAGCACTGTTACCATTGTTTCAGGTAATCATCACCTTTAGGTCATTTGACCAAGGTAAATGTGACACTTGCTACACAAGCATCTTATCTGGCACTTGAGGCCCATTAACTCTCTCTTGTCACCTCTTACTAGGCAACAAGGCATATTATGGCACACAAGGCCCAATAAATAATTTCAATAAATAAGCATCATAGCTCATACCTGGCTATGTTCATCATCTCAGGATGTCTGCATGGTTAGCATACATGATAACAAATATATCAATCATATTTCAATTCCATGCTATACAAGGGTAATATCACTATTCCCATACCAGGGTTATGGTTTCCCATTTTATAGCAATCAGGGTTACTCATCCCCCTTTATTCAATTAGGACCAATGATTCATCATTTCATTATCCAGGATTAGGGTTTCATGCAACTTCACCCTATTTAAAATTAGGGTTTACTATTCACATCACATCACCCTAGATTAGGGTTCCATGCAACTTCACCCTATTTAAAATTAAGGTTTACTATTCACATCACATCACCCTGGATTAGGGTTTATATTCAATAACCCACGATTACAGTTTACTATTCATCCCAATTAGGGTTTTACATTAAAATACCATGAATTAGGGTTACTCATGTCATTACCCTAAAATCATATCACATTATCTTCCTAGATTAGGGTTTCACTCAGAATTGCCCTAATTTAGGGTTTGAGTTCATCAATTAACTCAATTAGGGTTTCATGATCTCTATACCAAGGATCATACCCTAATTGTATATCACACTTACTTTGAATGTTTTACGCTTGATTGCTACATGATTATCTTACATTTATAATTCTCTCTCTCTCATCCTCTTCTAGGATGTCCAGAAGATTTGATCAATTGAGCCTTCAATCACATGAGTATTCAAATGAATTGACCAATTGAATCTTCAATTAAATTATATATGCAAATGGATTAACCATTTTGAACTTAAAATGGTCTTGCCTACTTAGGCCCCAAATGGTCTTGAATTCAGAGTTTAAACGGTTTGAAACCGTTTGGGCATATTGCCCTTGAAATCGTTTAAGCAAACATTGCTTTGAAACCGAATGAGCTAAAAAGTATTGAAATCGCATGAGCTTGGGTCTCCAAACGGTTTGGGATCGTTTGGTCCCAAATGGTCTTGAGACCGTTGGACCCAAACGGTCTTAAGACCGTTTGGTCCAAACCATCTCAAAACTGAATGGACCAAAAAGTCCTATCAACACTTAATCATTTCAAGGTTCTAATCCATGAACCGACTATTAATTGTAGCTTTGATTCATTCATCAATTGAACCATAGAATCACCCCTCAATTAGACCATTAATTAGGGTTTTGAACCCAATTAAACTAGGGTTTATAATCAAAACTCTTTCTATTAGGGTTTTGGAATAGAGGTACCATCAATGCTTAACATTGTGGAACCAATCCAATTGAAACCAATGAACCACCATCAAATTATAAAGTGACCTGACCTAAAATGGTCTTGAGGTCGTTTGGATGACCTCCAAATGGTCTTGAGACCGTTTGACTCATGATTCATTAAAATTTGTGAAATCTAATTAGGGTTTGCATCATTGGATTGATCATCAAAATAGCTATTGAATGTGCTTCGATTTGATAACTCTAACTCTTCAATTACTCAACCATATTCAACCTTAGACCTACAAACAGTATTGGTTGAACTCCATGGTCTTTAGACCATTTGGGGTGACCTCCAAATAGTTTTGAAACCATTTGAGCTAATCAACCCAAAATGTCAACTTAATCAATTGCAATATCAGCACTTAACCGATTAGGGTTTCCACTTAGAGGATTGTCTTTATATTGAATCAATCAATTGGAACCCTTAGATCACCATCCAACATTTTCTAGGGTCTGACCTCAAATGGTCAACCCATCCAAATGGTCAACACCTCTAAACAGTTTGGGGTCTAAGCCTCCAAACGATTTGGAAACCGTTTGGTCTCCAAACGGTTTGGTGAAACCGTTTGGACCAAACTCTTGAAACCGTTTGCAATACAAATCTGTTGGAAAGTGAGCCTAAGATGATGTTATCATCATAAAGCCTTATACCATCGAAAACTACTACCATTATCATGGTAATTGCATCAACTAATCAAAGGAATTAAAAGAAGAGCAATTGTACACAGTTGATTGAGAAATTGAAATCAATAACAATGAATAGGGGTTCAAGTTATATAACCCGCCTTCAATTGAGCTTCAAAGCTTGGAGCTTCACGTCAAAAATGGTGTAAGAAGCTTTTCCACACCACAAGGATCGTTTCTCAAGCTTTTGAGTGAAAAGGGATGGTTAGAAGTGAAGATGGGATCGAGATATGAAGAAATCATGCATTGATTTATGATTTTCACCATTAAATCAAGATATATGAAGGTCAAGAAGCTTACCAACAGGTTGAGGGTCGTCTTCCTGCTGCCCCTAGATTCCTTGAACGTTTTTGCAAGCAAAGGAAAGAAGTGGATCCGAAAAAGTCCTTGGTTTGAGTGGTAAAAGGTCTTTTTATAAGAAAATCAATGAGAGAGAAAATGCCTTATAAAAATCCTTTAATTCCAAAATTTGTGCCACCTCTTCCTCCTCATTTCAGTGCATGCAAAGATATATTTATTATCTCCAAATTCCCTTCCATTATCCAAGAATTAAGGGAAAAGAAATTAAGCACCTTAATCATATTATATTAATATCCCATTTTTAGTGGATATTACTTTCCATTAACTTAATGTTAGTGGACTCTCCACTCAAGTTAGATATTTCGTGGCCTAGCAAAGTCACAAGGGTGTTCACACTTGAAAAAATCCAACCATCTCGTTTTTGGTTGAAGGCCCTTCAATTATTATATTTATTTTTTCATTAATTTGAAGTAAAGTTCCATTTATGCTTAAATCTTGATTATTTTAATATCACAATTCTCTCTCCTTCAAAGTAACTCAAATGAGATGACCCTCACATTTCCTTGCCTCTACAAGATTCTAAGATCATTAAGGACCTTATTGAAGTGGTAAATTGCATATTGAATCCTGGGTTTTGGGTAAATTGCACATTACACCAAAACTAGGTTTTAATGCACGAACATTGCTTTACCAGCTCTTTGTTGGTGCTCAGGATATCATAAGCCATACCTCTGCATAATCTTCATTCCCATGATGCTTCAACACATGAGGAACATATTATCATGCACAATTTGCAATTTAACCCCTCAACTTGGGTAATTTGCACTTTAGTTAAAGCAAGTAAAACATTACTTTCAACATTATTCAAAATGGACTAAAATTGAAATATAAGTTCCTATTGAGCCTTAATTACTTTTCAAAAGATAATATCAAGCATCTAATTATCTTTCTTAAACAAAACACCTAGGGTTAAAGCATAACCCAGGTCAGGTATGTTACATGATCGGTTCAGCTGGCGCAAGTTGCTTATTTTGTGGAAAATTCCAAACCCTTCTACTCCTGCTTTAATCCCACATTGCCTGAGGTAGAGAACCATGTCGCATGACCCTCCTATATATATAGGGGTAGTGGGGGCTTCTCATAACAACTCAGTGCACCAGTTTCTCTACAAAGTTGTCGTTCTCTCTGGTTTTGGTAACCGAGAGAGAGCCCGAGCAAGTGCTACCTGATAAGGGAGGCACGGCAAGGGAAAGACAACTGTAGAAAGCGACTGGTGGCAAGAGAGTGTGTCGGTGACTAGTACACCGATAGGAGGGTGAGACTCCTTTTGATTCCTTATGGGACAAGGAGATCGGAGTTCCAGGTGGTCTGTGTGGACTACTTCAGAGGCGGGAGACTTCTACCACTCAGAGGACAGCTGTCAATCCCGACACTCCCGATGAGACCAGGAGGTGCAAGTCCTGGTGCGACTAGGAGCTGCACAGACACCATCTAAGACTAGAGGTGAAGACTGTGCTAGCCACGAGGTAATGTCATTGAGCAAGCCTCGGGACAAGGTATGCCTCTACAAACCATCCTTTCTACTGTATAGACGTTGATGCATTTCCTTTGTTCTGGGTTTGGGAGAAGAAAATTTTTGTTTCTGCTGCCTTCTCTATCTCCCCTAAAACCCAACAATCATAAGAACCAAGACTGATAGTAGTTTTAACTTTGATTGGATCTGGAAAATAAATACTCATAAGTGAGCCATTCTTCACTTATGGAAATATAGACATAACAAGCTTCCAACCTCTGACTACTCAAGAAGGAGGGGCCTTTGTCTTACGTCCATGTGTTTTTTGTGCTCTAACGGCTATTAAGATACCAACCATATTCTCTTATGTTATAGCTTTGCAGAGAAGATCTGGAATCTTTTCAATCTCCCTATGCCCAAGTCGTGGGATGATGCTGAAAATATTTCTAGTTCTAAGTTGAAGTGTTTGATGAGCCTTGTATACTATCATTGCTGGGTTGAAAGAAATTATCGAGTTCATGATGATAAGCATAGAACTCCTGAGCTGATTTCTAAAGTCATTAGAGATGATCTAAATGGGTTTTTTCTTGATGTTGGTTAAGTTTTCTGTTTGTGATCTAGCTATATGACTTCTTCTAGTTTTCTGGGTTCCAGTGATAGTGTGGTACCTGTGAAGTTCTTTTCTGCTTCAAGACTAGTTTGCCTTGTTTTCATGATGGTCCTGGTGGATTTCTGATGGTCTTCTTTAGGCTTTTTGTGGAGGTTTCCCTGGGTTTTTGGTTTGCTTCCTTGGTGATGGGCTTGAGCTTATCCCGTTTGGGAGTGGTAGAGCTTGCCTTATTTCTTAGTATTGCTTTTTCCGATGGTTTCTATAGATGGTTCTTATCTTTTTTGAAAGTGGCAGTTTCTTCTTATCTTTTCTTGAAGTTCTTCTTTGGATAGCAACTCTCTTCTGAAGTTTGGGGGTTTCTACAATGTTGATTTGCTTATTAGCTTGAAGTGGTTGCATGTCATTTTTGGCCTTGACCGGATTCTGGCTACAGTTAGATTGAAGATGTTGATTTGGTTTTGTCTGTTGATGTTCTTGATTGCTATCTCCTTCTTGGTGGAAGTCTGCAGTTGCTTAAGCCAGAACTCTAGGTTGTTTTGGATGGTTCATTTTCCTTCTGGGTTGTGGTAGTTTCTCTTTTGTCTCATTGTTGGTTTGTTGGTTGCCTGCTCTTTCTGATCCTTTTGATGGAAGTCTGAAGATCTGACTTATCCTTTAGTTTCTTTCTGGTTGCTGACACTCTCTGCAGTCTCCTTTATTATCATATTTGGTGTGAAAGGAACTATAGGGTTCTTGAAGACAAGTTCAAGTCTAAGGATACTATTTGGAAAATTATCCTATCTGAGTTGGTTGTTGATGGTGGTCGAGGCCATCCTTCTTGCTCGTGTTGAAGTTCTATCTTTGTGCTTATGATGTGTTTGGACATTTCTTGCTCTGACTGCTCTGGTTGAGGTTGATGGTGTTGATGTCTTCTCCTTGGTTACTGGTGTTCTCGACCTGAGCTGCTGGTTATCTACTTTTGCGATGATCAAGCCCTCTGTTGATTTGTTGATGTTGTGCCTGGTTCCTTTTTTGCTCTTGTTGGGTGGCTGGTTTTGTCTCGATGGTTTGATGTTGTTGGTTTGTGCTAGATCTGAAGATGGCAACATCCTTAATCTGAAGATGGCCTCCTTCTTGTTTCTTTGATGCTTTTGGATGTTCTATAGTTACAATTTTTGGATTGGTGATCCTGAAATGGTTTCTGCTATTTGGAAGCTTGTTGCCATATGTAAGCTATTTGAAGATTTTGGTGGGCTTCTGCTGCACTCAATGTTTGGTGTTATGGATTAGTGATAGTCGAGTCCCCAATTTTAGGTGTCAACGCTCCGCTCTCACTAGTTTCAGCTCCTTCTATCTATTGGTTGGTTTGGTGTTGAGGCATCTTTCTTATTTTGATGATAGTAACATGGTTGAGTGGCTGAGTATGTCTGAGTTTGTGCTTGTTGATCCCCTCTCTCTCAGTTTGGTTTCTTCCCATCCTTGGCCTGAAGATGGTTGGTTCTGGGTTTTTGTCCTTGGAGTGGCTGGTTTTTTCTCTCCTTTCTATGCTTCTTGCTCTTCTTTTCTCCCCTCTCACTTTTATAGTGATGGTTGAGTCTGGTTGTTCTTGGTTCCTTTTCCTGCTGAGGCAGTTGTTAGACGAGAATGGTTGATGGCTATGGCTTGTTTGGTAGTTGTTGTGCTTCTGCCTCTTTTGCTCCCCTCTCACTTATAAAGTGATGGTTGAGTCTGGTTTCTGCTATTTACATACCTTCTTCTGAGATGAGAAGTGTTTTTTTGTTTAGGCCTGATCGGTAGTTGGTGCTTCTGTTTCTTCTGATCCCCTCTCAATTTTTTTGTGGTTGCCTTCTCGAAGGCTCTTTTTCCTGTTGATGGTGAGCTAGCCTTGAGAGAGTGATGGTTGTGGTTGGATGACGATTTGTGTTTGAAGGCCGTGAGGGTTTTGATGATTCCTTTGGTCTTGGTTGGTTCTCTTCTTCTGATGTGATTGCTAAGATGAAGACTGGTTTCGTTTTGTTATAGGTTCTGGTGGTGGTAGCAGTGCATCTTGCTCCTTTTGCTCCCCTCTCACTTTAGTAGTGATGGTCGAGTCTTTTCTTATCTCTTCTTCTTTGGTTCCTTGAAGCTTCAAGCCTCTTGTAGGTTTGAGGCTCCTTTATCTGATGTTATCAGTCGTGGACTCATATTTTACATTTTCTGATGTAAAGATAGAAAGATAGTTTCTTTTTTAGTTGATTCTTGTTTGGGAATCAACAAGCATTGTATAATTACACAAACAAAAATTGAAAAAAGCAACATGAGTTTTGACCGAACAAAAAAAAAGTTTTTGATCTTTGGGGTATAGATTTCATGGGCCCATTTGTCATCTAATTCCAATCTTTATATATTACTTGCAATTGATTATGTGTCTAAGTGGGTGGAAGCGATTTCAATCCGCACCAATGATGTGCAGGTAGTGTGCAGGTTTGTGAAGGAATACATTTTCTACAGGTTTGGTGTCCCCCGCCTAATTATTAGTGATGGTGGTTCCCATTTCATTAATAGGCAGTTTGGGGCTTTACTAAGAAAATACAAGGTGAAGCACCAAGTGGGCACTCCTTATCACCCACAAACTCCAGGACATGGTGAGGTGTCTAATAGAGAGGTGAAGAAAATCTTGGAAAGGTCAGTTTCAACCAATAGGACGAATTGGAGCTATGTGCTAGGTGATGCTCTTTGGCTTACAGAACAGCCTACAAAACCCCAATAGGAACAACACCTTTTAGGTTGTTCTATGGTCGTGTATGCCATCTACCCATAGAGCTTGAGCATAAGGCTAAATGGGCAATGAAGAAGCTGAATTTCAACACATATGAAGCGGGTAGAAAGAGGCTTTTGGAGCTTAATGAATTAGATGAGCTTAGGATGGATGCTTATGAAATCTCTAGGATATCTAAGGAAAGGACTAAGAAAATTCATGATAGACACATTCTAAATAGGGTGTTTCTCCCATGTCAAAAAGTCCTCCTTTTTAATTGTAGGCTTAGGTTGCATCCGGGTAAGCTGAGGTCTACTTGGAGTGGACCGTTTGTGATTGAAAAAGTCTTTCCCCATGGTGTTGTGAACATTGTAGATGGGAACAGGTCATTCCTTGTAAATGGACAAATATTAAAGCACTATTTTGGAGGTGAGGTAGAGCCCCAGATAGAAGAGGTGCAACTTTGCACCATTCCATAGAATCTTGTTCTATTGATCATCTAGTCTAGGTCGTTAAACAATGACGCTTGTTGGGAAGCAACCCAATCTTTGTTTTCTTTGTTTTTATGTTCAATTTTTATTTTTAGTTGTCACTTTAATTCAATTTTTGTAAAAATATACCTTGACTCATTTTTGGAGTGTGTGTGGATTTAAAGTTAGTACCACCGAGTTTTGCAATCGGTGGCACCAAAATGAGGTCAGTGTTTTGCCCACAACAACAGCACAGACTCGGTACCGCCGACTCCAACTGTCAATACCACGGAGTTTGTGAAGATCTTTTGAGGGTTCACTGATAAGGACTCAGTACCACCGACTATTTCATTCGATGCTATTGACTTTTGGGTGTGCCCAGGTTCGGTATACCAAGTCTACAAATTTGAAAGCACTGACAAATTCCAACATTTGGTACTACCGACTCATAAAGTCAGTACTATAGACTCGCCACGTCAGCAATCTGGGTGGTGGAGATCTAACAACCATATCGCACTTCATTGAGTAGTCAGTGGCACCGATCCATGACACAAGTCAGTACCACCGATGTGTCGTCGATACCACTGACTCAAGGTGATCCGCGCCATCTATGTCAGCCAATCATAAGTCGTTGATGCAACCGACCACGGATTGTGCTAGCCAACTTGGTACCAACGACTCAAAAAGTTTGTAGTACCGAATCTGCCACGTTCAGCTATATAAAGAGGGGTGGTGGAGCCATTTTATTCACAACCTCAACATCCACTCCTCCTACATTCCATAGCAAGGCTACACCAGGCATTGATGGTCTTCCCCGAGCTCCCATTCTCTTAACCTCCTTCTTGCATCAATGACATGGCTCCTAGGAGAGGAGTTGTTCCCCCACATGGTGAGTTGGTCCCCTGGACAACTCACATTCAACACCCATCCTCAAAGATAAGGAGGCTATATGATGAGTTTCATACAAGACATATCATCTTGACGAGATATGGCAATCACACACTGATCGAGAGGGTGGGCTTTACTGACAACATACGCTGGGTATGTTAGAAGCAAGAAACAGAGGGAGATAATCCTTTCTTTAGTGACTGATAGACCTACCCAGATCTCGTCTTAGAGTTATTGGTGTCGCTTGATGTTCTCGTCGCCCCCGAGTAGAAGATAGGAGGTGAATGGCGGGAAGGCAAGGTCAACTTCTACCTCTTCAACAACTACTACTCTCTCATACTGAGGACCTTCAATCATATCTTCAACTGGGCTCATGTCCCAGAACGCTCGGCTCTATCCGACTTCGACTACAACTTAGCATGGGAGCAGTTGACTGAGGTGTCGGTGGGATTCCATATAAACTGATACATCAGTTATGTTACTGATATTGAGCATCCTTTTGCTTGTATGCTTCACTGTCTCTATGTCAACACTATTTTTTCTCGATCTGGTCAAGCTCAAGGGAAGGTCCAGAGGGTGGACCTCTACTTTCTCTACCGGCTACTAGAGGGTGAGATTGTTAATTTTGGAGCTTTTCTACTACTCCATATGATCTCTGTGAGGCGCAATGTGGCAAGGAAGGCACCGATCTTATTTGGGGGTTTCATCACCCCTATTGCTCTCCATTTGCGCCTTAATTTGTCCACCCTCGAGCCATTGAAGGATACAAAAATGATGAACCTTCTTTATTTCCACAAGGCACATCTTCTCCAATGCCACTACAATGTGCTCTATGCACATTGCACCCACCGAGGCATATTTCTGGAGAGGAGCCTTCCCGGTCCCATTTTCAACCTGTCTAGGGTAAATCATCTCAGGTTACCACTGAACGAGGGGGAAGCTAAAGATCCGCCCAGGGCAGCAACCCAGAGCGACGACGAGGAGCACGGCAGTAACAGTGATGACAAAGTTGAGGAGGTGGAACCCACCATCCCCATGACCAGGAGAGTGGTCCCACGCAAACGGGCCCACACATATGCTGCCTCGACTTCATCGGCCCCACCACTTTCCCAGGAGGAGCAAGACCCGTACAACATGACGGGCATGTATACCATGATGCAGGAGATCCAGACTGGACAACAGCAGCATCAGGCGACATTCATCGGCATGCAGGATATTCAAGGAAGGTTGTACCAGAACCAGCAAGTGATCTACGAGAATGAATGCCTTCTCTTGGCCAACCAAGAGAATGTTCACATGCAACTACAGTGGATGGAGTAGTACCAACAGCCTTTCTTCGACAACTATTGGAACTGTGGATACTTTAGATAGTACCCACAACCACCACCTATGCCGCCTAAAAACCTCTCGTTCCAGGGGATGTTCCCTACGCACGACCCCAACATGCCACCTCTACATTCTGAGCCCTGGTACCATTGTTCCATCTCTTGGGTGCGAGTATTGACTATGCGGACATAGTCATATTCAAGCTTAGGGGGGTGCTGGAACAACATTCTATCTTTGTTTTTATTATTTTTACCTTTAGTTGTTTGTTTTATTTTTAGTTGTGCAAGTGTAGGATCCACGTCTATATAGTGTAATTGTGGAGTAGTAAATGCATGGTTTTATTTTCGATTAGATTGTACTCTTTGTGTTGTCGCATGAAAATGGTCATATCCTTAAAAGCTTCAATGAAAAATCTTTCTGTAACACCACTTGAGGAAGTGTTTGGACTAGTCAGCATTAGGACTTAGGACATACACGAAAGTCTGAACCAACTTGCGAATGTGAATGATGAAGATGTTGATCCTAAACTGACCAAACCATAATGATATCTTAAATGAAAATACAAGAAATAAACCATTAGATCACCCTGAACATAGGTCAATTAAGAGGGACACATCATAATACAATGAAAGGAATTGTCTCTTAGTTGTGTGATTCCATTTCTTTTCCATTCATTTTTTACTCACCACCTCAAAAATTCATGAGTACTCCAAACTATTTTCCTTGATTGCATTGCATGGCATGATAGGAACATATTAGTTAGTTGCTTGCTGTTGAAAAAGGAATAAAAACATTGCATTTGTATGTATCAACTTTAGTGCATACCATCTTAGCTTGCATAATACAGTTCATGTAGTTGCATACATTTCAACATTGCATGCATATTTTCCTAAACATGTGGATTTTAATTTTGAGTTATAAAGCTAAAGTGAAAGGATCTACCTCCAAGAAAAAAAATAGGAAAGAAGAGAAAGGAGAAGAATTTTAAAGGCAAGAAGCATGAAACTCGGCCTTTTGGGGAAAAAATTTGTTCAAAAGAAACAAGGATAAAGTGTATCATGCATATTTGTTTTAGTGACGAATTAATCCACATGTGCATTCTTTTGAGTTTCCAAACAATCTCAACTCATTCATACATGCATCATCTCAGTAAAAAAAGAAGTTTTGTTTAGGCATTAGGATTCATTCATGGCATTCTTTTCATCCATCTAGGTTCGTTTTTCTTTATGCATAAATAGGTTGGATGTACTTATGAATTTTCATCTGCCACCCATCTTGAACCATTAATTACTCTTATTGGTAGGCCACTCTGATGATTTATCTCCTCATTCATGCTTATACGGAGATCTGCTTCCAAATAGTTGGTAGTTAGGAAAGAGCAATTTAGTGTAGGTAATCACACAATGCACCAAGTGAATGTCTGAGTAATTATTGTTAACTGCTTTCTTGATAGTGTCATTGATTGAAGGTGGACATCTTTTATGGAAGTTTTTGGTCACTTTAGAGCAGTTATCGATTTAGTGGATAGTGAAGGTTGATTTAGGGATGGATAGGTGGATTTGATTAAGAAAGGAATGTATGTGTTATGTCCTTCTACTGAGTCTTATCAAATAAATCTGAGAGAGTGTTGCTCGAGGATGAGCAACATTTAAGCTTAGGGGAGTTTGATGCATGTGTTTTTAGTCATTATTTCAGGCACATTTTTTTCTTGATTTCATGTGTAGATTAGTTAATTATTTGATTTATTATGCATGAAATGACATAGATGACATGTTTCTATTAAATGCATCAAATTATATGATTTTTACTATTTTATGTAATATTTTATGCATCCCAATTGCTTATGACAATTTTGTGTGTTTTTAGGTACAAGGAAGAGCCACAGACTCAGTGCTACCGACCTGGCAACAGTCGGTGGTACCGACTTGACATCAAAGATCTATCAAAAACTCACCTAGAGTTGGTGCTACTGACAACTGAAGTCAGTGCTACCTGTTCAGAATCAGCAATCCCCGGCATGAATTGAGAAAATTTGGCGCTATCGAGTTTCCAACTCGATGCTACCGAGTTGATGTCAGAGAGGCATCTTGAAAACCACAAAACTCAGTGCTATCGAGTTCAATCAATAGTACCGGTAGGATCTAGATCGTGTGAACAAACCTAAGTGACTCGGTACTACCGACTCACCTAGTTGGTACTACTGAGTCTGCCCGATCAGGCCAGCCGCAGATCTATCTCTAATCCAATGGTGGACGTTAATTCATGCCCTAAGTGCCTCCTATGACTTAGGGGGATGACGGCCAGAGAAAAGGAGGTAGTCATTTTCATTGCACGATGACCGGAAAGAGAGAAAAGAAGAACTGAGGACCAAAAGCTTTGACCGAGGAGATCGAGGCACCTCTGGAGGATGATTCTACAGCCGAAAGACAGCAAAACGCTCACACGACAAAGGGGATCTTCTAGACGGGCAGAGATTTAGGGGTTACCTTAGTTTATTCATGTTTCCCACATTTTTCTTCTTCTCTCCCATGTATTCATTGATGAAAACCATGCAAGGTTAAAAAAACTTTATTTCTTAGGATCCGTGAATAGCCCAGATATACACTGTGATTGATTTCCATGCATTAATATCATTTTATCTCTTTCTCCTAGATATAAATCTATGAAAGCTTTATGTTCTACTTGTGCTTGGTCACCATGAGTGGATTGATAGATGCTTAGTCATCTCAGGAGAGAGGTTGAGGATCGAAGAGCATAGATTTATCCATCTATTGTTCCCTTTGGGAAAGTGGAGTGTAAACGGGAAGAGAAACCCAGAGAATAACCATAAAGCATCTAACTAATCAACCAATAACTGTGGAAGTGGGATTGGCATTAGATTAGGTAGTGAATTACACTGTGGGAGTAGGTAATTCTAGCTACATGCTCCTTATCTAGGGATTTACATAGTAGATGTTAATGTGTGTGAGATTGATTATTAGTGTTGTCTATGGTGAAACCACTGTCCTAAGGAATTCACCCCATCTATGATTATTTCCACCTTTAATTCATTTTATTTCTACTTTTGTTCTTTCGTTCAACCCAATTCAACCATTTACAACTGGCTTAGCTGATTTGACTGCATTTAGTAGTAGTCTACAAGAGAAATGCTTCCCCGTGTTCGACTTGGGCCTCACAAGGCCTTATTACTTCAATACGTTCGCTTGTGTTAGAACACGGTAAACTCATGTAATGGCTCTCTTACAACATGCCTATCTCACTCATAATCATGAAATGAAGTATAAAATAGAGAGAGAAAGGGGATCAAGGAGTTGCAACACACTCAACTATAGCAAGGACTTAGAATAGCATGAATGAGCAAACTTGGAATGAACTCCAAGGGGTCCTATTTATAGCTGGGGGTGTTCCCTTGAGTGTGGGATCACTTAGGGTCGAAATATATCCCTTTTCTAAGATGCAACAGATATATTTTCACCCAAACAACTCACCAATGGTTATAATCACTTTTTTTGCATTTTTCATATAGTACCTTCGGTCGAGTTCCAATAAAGGTAACTCGACTGATCCACTAAAAGAAAAAACCATTTTTCAAACTATCGGTCGAGTTTGTACTGGGAAACTTGACCGATGAGCTAAAATCAGTTTTGCTCTGTGAGTCAGTCGGTCGAGTTCTATGAGTTTGCAACTCGACCGATGGGTCATTTTCAGAAATCCATCGTAGGATCGGTCAAGTTTCCAACTCGATCGATGAACAGCTTGTGACAAATTTTTTGAATTTACATTTGAGTGATTAAACCTTGAAATTAAGTGTCCCTGATTTTTTCTCATCTTAGTTACAAGTCATATCATCAATACAAGCAATTACAAAAATCATCTAAGGTCATTTGGAGTGATTTCCCAAAATGCACACTTACATTGCATTTGACTTGAAATTGAACAAGCTAGGGCTTGTGTAATTTGATCCTTTTTATGTATATAAAGCCTAAAATCGATCTTGAACAAACACATAAGATACATAGGAATGGAATGGTTAAGTCATTATCAAAATATGGGCAGTGTATAACTCTCAAGTCAGCATTCTCCCCCTTTTTTACAATGACAAACCATTCCTCAATCATATTGAAAAGGATATTGAAATTATACATTTGCCTTGTGAATTGAAAGGGGATTCAAGATTTGAACAATGTGAATTGATCCCCCTCAATCTATGCTTACTCTACCCTATAGAGTTAGTCTATATACACAAAGTAATATAACACATATGTACTATATGGTCCTTTATCAAGTCACATGAGAAAGCATATAAAGAACAAGAAAAGGATCACATAGGAAATAAAAGCAATATGGTTGAGCTTCAAAACATTGAACTTCTCTCCCCCTTTTGACATTATCAAAAAGGAAAGGGGGTAGAAGAGCACAGAGATAGGTCTTCTCCAAAGCATAACCAATCATAAAAGCACAACATGCAATCTCAAAACATACATCAAACAGAGATAAGAGAAACAAACAGTCTAAGTCATAATGAAAATATGGTAAACCATGGCACCAATTCATGAGATATAGCAAGTCAAAGAGTAAGTGTGCACAGAATCAAGATTACAACCCAGAAGAAAAGTTCTCAGAAAATAGCTACAAGCCAAAATGATGAAAGCTAGATGATAAAATAGTACAGCTCAAAACATGTGCCCAGATGTTTTTAATACAAAATAGCCTAGAAAGATATATATATATATATAACATCTAGACTAAAAACTAGAACAATTAAACATCTAATCCATGTATGTACACATGATCATCATCCTCAGCATCAGAAGCATCAGGCTCGTAGTCGTCATCTCCATATGAAGGTGCAGTAGAGAGAACAACATTGCCTTCATCACCAGAGGCACCAGCAAAACCATCAGAGCCATCATCATCAGATGCCTCACCATCATCATCATCACCACCAACAACCTCCTTGTCAATAGAAACCTCCTCATCAGTCTGGTATGGCATCTCCTCATCAGCAAGAGAATCAAAACCTCGACTGGGCCAATGTGCATTTTTCTCATCCCAAGACATACCAAGAGCATGAAGCTCATTGGCCTATGGGAAGGAAGGAGAAGAACTACCGAGGCTAGAAAGCAGAGTGGACAAGGGGCCAATAGTCATAGGCAGCACACCAGGGGTAGATCCACCAACAGCAGAGGGTGTAGCAGTAGAAGATGTAGGTGGAGGGGCAGGGTAAAAGTGATCATATGCACATGATGCATAGTCACCTCCTGGGTAGGGCTGGTAGGCTGGGTAGGGATGTGCACAGGACATGTTCACATTGGACATGATGGAACAAAGGTCATGATGTAGGTGCTCCTGAACCTGAAGGTTGTATGCCTATTAATGCATCATGTAGCCCATAAGGGTTTCATTTGACACATGAAACGAGGCATAGTCAGGTCGGGAAGGATGAGGTTTGGAGGTGATCATGTAGAGGTAGAGGTAGAGGTAGAGGCACCAGGTGTGGTGGAGGAGAGGATAGGCACATACTTCTAAAGAGTGGTCTCCCTGATGCAAACTCCTTTCTGGGAAGGTTTGTAATGAAAGTCATGGAAAAGAGATTTGCCCGTGGCAAGCTGGAATAGACCAAAAATTAGGGCTGGGTAGGGTGGGTAGGTGCCACAGGTGTTCTTTCCTGAGTCAAAACATCTCATATGATGGAGAACATATCTTGACCACTTGACTCTGATGTTCTTCAAGATATAATACATGATCATTGTACTATTTTCTACAATCTCAATTTGATTCTTCTTTAGGTGGATATTGAAGTTAACAACTAGGGTGAGGATGTGTGTCTTTAGGTCCAAGGTAGAGGAGGGAAGGGTGCACTTCTTCCTATATGGGAATTGAGGCTTCGTTAATAACTTATGAATATCAGGGAGAGTAAGAGCATATTTCTTATAGAAGGCCTCTGGCTCAACTAGGTCAAATTACTATGGGTAGTCCTTACACCAGGTGTCAGTCACTTTGGTTCCTAAAAAGAAGATGTTCAGGGTATCCTAAGAGACTTAAAATCTCTTCCCGGATATCATGGACGTGAGGACTACTTGAGTATCAGGCGGAGGTACGAGGGTGTCATAATTCCAATGCAAGTTAGCAAAGAAATTTGTGAACCACTTTCCTTCTAGTGATGTAATTGTTATAGAACGCACGTTCAACACCCAAGGCAGAGAGATGGTGATCATAAATCAACTCTACTACTTGATCTATGACCTCTTATCTTCATGATTTAGGCTTAAATAGGGCATAAGAAGGGAAAGGGCTCCAGGGAAGGAGCTCCTTATACCTATTTAGAGCCTCATTTGAGACAAAGAAAGTGTCATCAAATGGAATCAAGCGGGAGTTGGATGAAGATGAAGGTGCATTAGCTGGGGCGGCCCTCTTCCTCCTATTGGATGCCATAGAGACAAAAAGTAGAGTAAGGAGAGAGAAAAAGCTAAAGACTCACCACCAAAACTCATCCACAGACCTAGGTTTACAAGGGGGAAGGTCAAGGGAGGTCAGGCCAGGTCAAACTAGGGCAAAGGGGAGGAAGGTTAGGGCTAGGGTAGAGATCTTAGGGGAGGTGGAGGTTGGATCGGTAGACTTTTCTCTAGTTGAGAGGGAGATTAGTCGGCCAAGCCTATCTTGAATTTTCTCCAGCCTGGCCATTAGTCGAGTTCTATGAACTCAGAAACTCAACTGATAGGCTCTATAAAAAATCTTTCGGCCTCTCATCGGTCGAGTTGGCAACTCGACCGATGGTCAACCTGACCTAAACTTACAAAACCTAGTTTCTAGTCAATTAAGTGCTAATTAAATTTATTTTTCAAGTCCATTATGTATTTTGAACATACTTAGGTACATATCACTCATCATTGGGTACTATTTTGTGGTAAAACATGTGTTTGCAAAAAATACCCAAAAATAAGAGGAAAAAAGCCACAAAGAACATGAAAAACCTATTTTAAGAATATTAGCAAGCAATGGTGATCAAAACAGAGGAAGAACATATAGGATAGATGACAACTAGCTAGAAGGCATATCAGATTTATTCAAAGCAGTTATGAGTCATTTATAACTAATAAAGTTAAATTGCTCTCTAGATAGAGGTTTAGTGAAAATGTTCGCCAACTAATTTTTTGTGTCCACATGCATGGTATAGATATCCTTCTTGGCAATGTGATCACGGAGAAAATGATGGTGAACCTCTATATGTTTAGCTCTACTATTCAAGATAGGGTTGTATGACAAGTTAATTGTACTAGTATTATCACAATATATAGGAGAATCATCAAAATGAATGTTAAAGTCTTGGAGCATTTGCTTCATCCATAGGACTTGGGCACAACAACTCCCGACTGTAATGTATTCAGCCTAGGTGGTTGATAATGCCACTGTGATCTCTTTCTTGGAAAACCAAGACACCAAGCATGGTCCTAGGAGGAAACAAGTGCCACTTGTGCACTTTCTATCAATCAAGAACCCTGCATAATCTGCATCACTATAAGCAGTGAGAGTAAAATCCCTTGACTTGGGATACCATAGTCTAAAATTTTGGGTTTTGGCTAAGTACCTTAAAATCCTCTTGATATCTATAAGATGTGATTTCTTAGGATTTCATTGAAAGCGAGCACACAAGCCAACACTAAACATTATATCAGGACTAGAGGTAGTTAAGTAAAGTAAACTTCCAATCATACCTCTATACAGCTTCTCATCTACTTTATCACCTTCTTCATCATTGTCAAGTTTGACGGTGTTTGACATGGGTGTGTCCATTGACTTGGTACTCTCCATCCCAAAGTGTTTGAGTAGTTCACTTGTATACTTGACTTAGTTGATGAAGTTTCCATCTTTTATTTGCTTTATTTGAAAGCCGAGGAAGAATGTGAGCTCACCCATCATACTCATCTCGAATTCACTATGCATAAGACACTTTCTTTGTTCCTTACCACTTTGTCACTTTCATCAAGCTTGTTGCGGTAGACCCATTTGGTGCCAATGGTCTTTCTATCACTTGGTCTTGGCACTAGGGTCCAAACTTTGTTTTTTTCAAATTGGTTCAACTCTTCTTGCATATCTAGGATCTACTCATCATCCCCAAGAGCTTCCCTGGCATTCTTTGGGTCGAGTTGTGAGATGAAGGCGTTGTTGGCTTGTTCTTTGTTGAATGCAGCTGACATCTTCACTCTTTCAAATGGATCACCTAAAGTCAGCTCCTTTGGATGATTCTTTACAAAATGGGGGGTTGGATCCTTCTTCTCTTCATCTTTCTCTTCTTCTTGAGTGACCACCTCTTTTCCCTTTTGGGTGATGTTAATCTCTTTTAGAATAGGAATTACACCTACAACATCATCATTTGGAACAATATATTTGGGAATAGAGGGGTTAGTCTTAATAAACTTAACATTTATGGATTGTTCTACTTTAGCATATCAACATTTAATACTCTATAAGCCTTGATAGTAGTGTTATAGCCAAGAAAGAAGGCCTTGTAAGATTTCATATCAAACTTGTCAAGAGAATCTTTCTTATTCAAATTAAAACTCCTTTCTTGCAGGAAAAAGGAAGATGGATTGTTGATAATCATAGATTGAGAGCATCCCTAAAGAAATTCCTCAATCGAAAAAAAAAACTCCCTAAATGAAATCCTTGACCATTCTAAAGCTCTCATCAATACCTAAAGAGTCTTCAGCCTTCTCCAAGGTCTTACCCACTCTTGCACAAGTCTTCCTCCTTCAAGGACTTCTCTACTCTTCTTGGATCTTCAACCTTTGCCTTCCCCTTCACCTGAGAATTTCTTCACCTCTTCTTGAACCTTGAAGAAGAACAACAACTCCACCTTCACTCAGAGTAGCTTGCTTCACCTTTGCTTCATGGAGGAAAGGGGTAGGGAAAATGGAATTGATGAGAGCTTTACAATCACAAGGAAGTAGCTCTCTTACAACATGCTTATCTTATTGGATCTAGGGCTATAGAGGGGAGGGGAATAGAGCTTGAAAACATCTCACAAGATATATTAGACCTTCAAATTATATCAAATTAAAACCAATAGCTTAAGTACAATTTGAAGTCCTAACTAAAAAGCATAGCAAGGATGAGAGAAATTGATAGCAAGCACTTGACAAGGTCATGTAGAGTGGTTCCACTCTCCAAACTAGGAGAGAGTCAGTCCACTACCTAGAGAGGTCAGCCTCTAGGACTTTGCAAGTGCCTTTCTCTATATTATCACCAATTAGAGTTACAAAGCATGACCACCAAAGGACTTACCCATCCAAGCACCAAGAGCATTCCACCTTACCAAGGACTTACCCACTTTGCCAAGAGTCTTTAGCTTTCTCCAAGGTCTTACCCACTCTAGCACAAGTCTTACACCTTCAAGGACTTTTTTACTCTTCTTGGATCTTCATCCTTTGCCTTCTCCTTCTCCTGGAGAAGCTCTTTACATCTTCTTCAAACTTGAAGAAGACCAACAACAACTCCACCTTCACTCGGAGTAGCTTGCTTCACCTTTTCTTCATGGAGGAAAGGGGGTAGGGAAGATGAATAAGATGAGAGTGTTACATGCACAAGGGAGTAGCTCTCTTACAATAGGCCTATCTCACTCATAATCACAAAATGAAGTGTAAACTAGAGAGAGAAAGGGGCTCAAGGAGTTTCAGCACACTCAACTATAGCAAGGACTTAGAATAACATGAATGAGCAAACTTGGAATGAACTCCAAGGGGTCCTATTTATAGTTGGGGGTGTTCCCTTGAGTGTGGGATCACTTAGGGTCAAAATATAGCCATTTTACAAGAAGCAACGGATCTATTTTTGCCCAAAACAACTCACCAACGGTTACAATCACTTTTTGTGTGTTTTCCATATAGTACATTCGGTCGAGTTTCAATAAAGGTAACTTGACCGATCAACTAAAAGACAAAGCCAATTTTCAAACTATTGGTCGAGTTTGTTCTGGTAAACTCGACCAATGAGCTAAAACTAGATTTGCTCAGTGATTCGGTCGGTTAAGTTTTGTGAGTGTACAACTCAACCGATGGGTCATCTTCAGAAAATCTCATAGGATCGGTCAAGTTTCCAACTCGACCGATGAACAACTTGTGAAATTTTATCTAAGTTGACTTTTGAGTGATTAAACTTTGGAATTAAGTGTCCATGATTTTTTCTCATATTAGTTACAAGTCATATCATCAATACATGTGATTACAAAAATCATCTAAGGTCATTTGTAGTGATTTCCCAAATTGCACACTTGCATTGCATTTGACTTGAACTTGAACAAGCTAGGGCTTGTACAATTTGGTCCTTTTCATGTACCTAAAGCCTGAAATCAATCTGAATGTAATGGTTAAGTCATTATCAAAATATGGGCAATGTATAACTCTCAAGTCAACATTCTCCCCCTTTTTAACAATGACAAACCATTCCTCAATCATATTGAAAAGGATATTGAAAGTATACCTTTGCCTTGTGAACTATAAGGAGATTCAAGATTTGAACAATGTGAATTGCTTCCCCTCAATCTATGCTTACTCTAACCTGCATGATTAGTCTATTCTACACAAAGCAACATGACATATAAACTATATGTTCCTTTAGCAAATCACATGATAAAGCATATAATGAACAAGAAAAGGAACACATAGGCAATACAAGCAATATGGTTGAGCTTCAAAAACATTGAATTTCTCTCCCCCTTTTGACATTATCAAAAAGGCTGGGGTAGAAGAGCATAAAAATAGGTCTTGTCCAAGAACAACCAAACATACATCCATAACATGCAATCTCAAAGCATACACCAAACAGAGACAAGAGAAACAAACAATCTAAGTCATAATCAAAATATGATAAAACATGGCACCAAGTCATGAGATATGGTAAAACAAAGAGTAAGTGTACACAGAATTAAGATTACAACCCAGAAAGCAAGTTCTCATAAAATAGCTACAATCCAAATCAATGATAGTTAAGATGATAAAATAGTACAGCTCAGAACATGTGTCCAGATGTTTCTAATACAAAATAGCCTAGAAAGATATATATATATATGATTAGCAACTAGATTAAAAACTAAGAGCAACTACACATCTAAGCTATCTATGTCTATAGCATCATCAACAACAACATCAAAAGCATCAGGCTCATAGTCGTCATCTTCATCTGAAGGTGCATCAACAACACCTTCATTACCGGAGTCACCAGCAAAGCCATCTGAGCCATCATCATCAGATGCAACACCCTCATCCTCATCATTAGCAGTAGCCTCGTCAACATCAGCAACCTCCTCATCAGCTTGGTTTGACATCTCTTCATCAGCAGAGGGACTGAAACCACGATCGGGCCAATGAGCATTATGCTCATCCCAAGACATACCAAGAGCATGGAGCTCATTGGCCTATGGGAAGGAAGGAGCAGAACTATTGAGGCTAGCAAGTAGAGTGGCCAACGGGCCAGCAGGCAAAGACAGCACACCAGGGGTAGATCCACCAATAGTAGAGGATGTAATAATGGAAGAAGTAGGTGGAGGGGCTGGGTAAAAGTGATTATATGCATAGGTTGCATAATCACCTCAAGGGTAGGGCTGGTAGGTTGGTTAGGGATGTGTACATGACATGTTCATGTTGGACATGATTGAACATAGGTCTTGATGCAGGTGCTCCTAAACTTGAAGGTTGTTTGCCTTTTGATACATCATGTAGCCCATAAGGGTTTCATTCGACACATGGAACGAGGCACGGGCAAGTCGGGAAGGTTGAGGTGGTGGAGGTTCTCGGGTAGAGGCATATGTAGAGGCACCAGGTGTGGTAGAAGAGAGGATAGGAACAAACTTCTAAAGAGTGGTCTCACTGATACAAACTCCTTTTTGGGCAGGTTTGTAATAAAAGTCGTGGAAAAGAGATTTGCTAGTGGAAAACTGGAATAGACCACAAATCAGAGTAGGGTAGGGAGGGTGGGTGGCACGGGTGTTCTTGCATTAGTCAAATTAGGTCATATGGTGGAGGATATATCTTGACCACTTGACTCCGACATTCTCTAAGAGATAATATATGATCACCGTAGTGTTTTCTACAATCTTTGTTTGATTCTTCTTGGGGTAGATATTGAAGTTAACAACTAGGGCGAGGATGCATCTCTTGAGATCCAAGGCAGAGGAGGGAAGGGTTGAAAAACACTAGAGGGGGGGTGAATAGAGTTTTTAAATATTTTAGCAATTATTTAACTCAAACAACCACAAATGAAAATGGAAGAAGGAGACAGGTGTTTAGAGTGGTTCCAACTTTAGCAAATACTAAAGTTGTCAGTCCACTACCCGGTTGCTTACCCAACCTGGATTTTGAAAGTATTAATTTTATTACCTTCACAAGGATTTACACAAAATACAATACTTTCTTTACACCCCTTGAACAGCCTTCACTAGAAGTAGATGCACCAACTTGAGGTAGCCTTCTTGAAGTAACTCCAAGCTCCCCCTTGAAGTAGCCTTCCTCTCTAGAACTAACCTCCCATTGCACCAGCCTTCTTGAAGTAGCTCAAGGTCCTCTTCTTCACCAAGAAGATCTTCAACCTCTCCAATCCGCAGCCACCAACCTAGGAGTAGCAAGGAGAGTACAAACAACAATAGAAAACAAGAAAGGAAATAGAAATTACAACTTATCCTTTTGTAGCACAAGGCTTGATTTGCCTAGATCAAGCGTGTAGATCTCCTAACCAAAGTGTATGGAAATGTAATTGCAGTGGATAGGAGATGCTAGCCTATAGGACATGAATTTTGAGCTAAGAGAAGAAGTAGCCAATTGTCACTATGCTCAATTTGCTCACAAACAGGTTGCTCAAAGTATGCTCAAAGGTTTATCAAGTGTAACAAGTGAGTTTAGGTGTCCTAAGGCATGTCCTATTTATAGGAATGTCCTACAAGTGCTTAAGGACGTTCTAGACACCTTCTAGGGGTTTATAAGTGCTTAACTAGCCGTTAGGTACAAGTTTGTTGCTTTAGCAACGGCTAATTAATTAATTCTGCAGTTGCTGTCAGAGTCCATCTCGGTCGAGAAATGGTCGACCGAGACACCTACTCAGTCGAACTTTTGTCGACCGACAGGCTCTCTGAATCAAGTGTTTTGCAACGTTTATCTCCAACTGCCAACTACCTTGTCAGATGTGTCTAACGGCTACTTGGGTCTTTCTCGGTCAAGAAGATTGTCGACCGAGAGTGTCTCGGTCGAGGAGTTAGTCGATCGAGAGTGACCATATTTCAATTTTTTAATTAAAGCACTAAGTGTGTGTATGAGTGTGCATATGTGAACTTATTTGAAGGGGATGACCTATCTAAATGTGATGTTTAGCTAGGGAGAATCTAACGCTTGATTTGCATGAAATCTAAGTACTTGTGCATTATATATTTGTACAAGTTTTTACAAAGTGATTACATTTCATGAAAATATAAATATGTAAGCATATGGATTTCCCTAATTGCTTTGTCATCCACCTTATTCCTGCAACACTCAAGTAGCACGTTAGATTAACAAGAATGAAATGTTTGTCATTATCAAAACAAAGGGATTTACAGATGTCCATTTAGGCAACAATCTCCCCCTTTTTGAAGATGACAAACATTTCCTAAATATACAATAAGAAAGTATAAAAACATGTGAGTTTCATACCTGAAGATTACCTTTGTAAATTTCTTCTCTTGTTTATAAAATGTGTGCTTATTATTCCCATGAATTATGGAACATGAAATCCAATTCTTTAGGGAATATAGCAACTTTCCATGTAAAGCCAAGAGTTTATGAAACTCATTGATTGAGTTTTGCACAAATACCAAGTTTTATATTTATTCCTCCCCCTTTGTCATTTCAAAAAGATATCTGTTTAAAAACTCCCCCTTAATTAGATATCCATTTATTTCTCCCCCTTTGATACCAAATACTAATGAAAAAAAATGTCCATTTAAAAGCCAAAATGATGTAATTAAAAGTTATTTTTTAAGAAGCACAAATATCAAAGAAAACATCTTCCAAAGGAGTGATAAGAAGTTTCTTCCTAATTTTGTTAAATTGGTCTAGTGGAAGTAGTTTTGTAAAAATATCAGCCAATTGATCTTCCGTATCAACATGATGAAGGGAAACATGATTCTTGGAGATATTATCCCTTAAAAAGTGATGACGGATTTCAATATGTTTAGCTCGGCTGTGTAAAATAGGATTATGTGCTAAGTTTATAGCGCTTGTGTTGTCACAAAAGATAGGCGTAGATGAAAGAGTAAAACCATAATCATTTAACACTTGTTGCAGATAAAGCACTTGAGCACAACAAGATCCGGCTGCCATATATTCAGCTTCAGTGGTAGAAAGGGCAACCGTGTTTTGTTTCTTGCTAAACCAAGATACTAAAGCTCTCCCTAACAAGAAACATCCACCACTAGTGCTCTTGCGATCAAGTCAACAACCAGCATAATCAGCATCAGTATAAGCTTTAAAATCCAAGGATTGTCCTTTTAGATACCATAAACCAAAACATGTAGTGCTGGCTAAGTATCGAAGAATTCGTTTAACTACTTGAAAATGAGAGTGCATAGGTTGTGATTGAAATCAAGCACAAAGACCAACAAAAAACATGATGTCCGGTCGAGAAGAAATTAAGTAAAGCAAACTACCAATCATGGCTCTATATAAGGAATCATCAATTGGTTCCCCATTTTCATCCTTATCAATTTTTATAGAAGTGGCCATAGGAGTAGTAGTATGTTTGCACTGACCCATCCCAAAACGTTTTAAGAGTTCTTTAGTATATTTTTCTTGGCTTATAAAAATTCCGGCAGGGGTTTGTTTAATTTGGAAACCAAGAAAGAAAGTTAGTTCACCCATGAGGCTCATTTCAAATTCTTTTTGCATAATGTCACTGAATTGTGTGCACAACGATTCATTAGAAGCTCCAAAAATAATGTCATCAACATATATTTGCACAACTAGGAAATCAGATGTATATGTTTTGAAAAATAAAGTAGAATCGGAATTTCCAATAGAAAAACCATTATCAAAAAGATATGTCTTGAGCCTTTCATACTAGTTCCTAGGTGCTTGTTTTAAACCATAAAGTGCTTTCTTAAGTTTATAAACATAGTCATCTTTTTCCGGTATTTCAAAACCGGGTGATTGGGCAACATATACTTCTTCTTGAATTATTCCGTTTAGAAATGCACTTTTTACATCCATTTGGTAGAGTTTGATGTTTTTATGTGCAGCAATAGCTAGTAACATTCTTATAGCTTCAAGTCTAGCTATTGGTGCATATGTTTCATCAAAATATATTCCTTCTTGTTGATTATATCCTTGTGCTACTAACCGAGCTTTATTCCTTATTATTTCTCCTGCCTCATTTAGTTTATTCCTAAAAACCCATTTAGTTCCAATGATGGTTTTATCTTGTGGTTTAGGAACTAAATCCCATACATCATTTTTAGTGAATTGGTTTAGTTCTTCTTGCATTGCTATTATCCAATAATCATCTTTAAGAGCTTCAGATATCTTCTTAGGTTCAATGATAGAAACAAAAGCCATATTTGCAACATCCTTAAAGGAAGACCGAGTTTTTACTTTATCATTTGGATTTCCAATAATTAATTCTTGAGGATGATCCTTAATAAGTCTAGGTATAGGTTGTGTTTCAGCTTGGTTATTGTTTGTAGTATCTTTCTCATTGTCATTTGGTATGTTTAAGTTTTCGAATTGATTAGTAAGATCAATTAGTTCTAGATTTTCTGATTTGGACTCTTCATGAAAAGAGACATGAATAAATTCCTCAACTTTTCTATAGATAGTGTTGTAGACTCTAAATGCTTTGTTAGAGGTAGAATATCCCAAAAAGAATGCTTTGTGTGATTTAGAATCAAACTTATCTCTATCATCTTTGGTATTTAAGATATAACATGTAGATCCAAAGGTATGAAAATAGTCAACCCTAGGTTTCTTAGAATGTATTATTTCATACAGAGTTTTCTTCAAATGAGAGTGGACAGTTACTCTATTTAACACATAGCATGCGGTGTTTACAGCTTCAGCCCAAAAGGTTTTGGGGGTGTTATGTTCGAGCATCATAGTTCTAGCCATCTCTTGTAGTGATCGATTTTTCCTTTCAACTATGCCATTTTGTTGTGGAGTGCGTGGAGCAGAAAAATTGTGAGTGTACCCTTGAGATGTGCAAAATTCTTCAAATACATGATTTTCAAATTCTCCACCATGATCACTTCTAATGGTACATATTTTGCTTTGTAATAGATTTTCAATCATAGAGCAAAATTTTATAAAAGCATGAATAGTATCATCTTTGGTTGCAATAAAATGTACCCATGTATATCTACTATAATCATCAACAATAACAAAACAATATCTTTTGCCACCGATAGATTGTGTCCTCATAGGTCCAAATAAATCCATGTGAATTAATTCTAAAGATCTACTGGTGCTAAGTTCATGTTTAGGTTTAAAAGAGGTTTTTGTTTGCTTTCCCAATGTACATGGTTCACAATTTTCAACTTGATCAAAGGATAAAGTAGGCAAACCACGAACAAGATCATATTTCACTAACTTTTTGATAACATGAGAACTAGCATGTCCTAGCTTTTTATGCCATAATTGTAAAGTATTTTCATTTGCAAGCAAGCATTTTCCTACTACAGATTTCATAGAGTTAGGTCTAAGAATATAAAAATTTCCAACTCTTTTTCCTTCATAGACGACATTTGTAGTGTTTTCTATTAATAATTTGCAGTAGGTTTTGTTAAATAAAACATCATAGCCACTATCACATAATTGACTCACACTTATTAAGTTATGGTGCAAACCATCAACAAGTAGAACATTCTTTATTTCGAGGTTTGTACCAATGTTACCTATTCCAACAATTTTACCTTTACCGTTATCTCCAAAAGTGACTGTTCCACTCTTCTTTTCTTCAAAAGTTTGAAATGCATCCTTGTTTCCAGTCATGTGTTTGGAACATCCACTGTCAACCACCCAATCCTGCATTAGAATGTAGGTTTTGGTACCCATATGATGGTCCGATATGGTTAGAAGCATTTAAGTAGAGACTGTATAAAAATTCTGATTCAGAACTTCAGTCGGTCGACAATTGTTCGACCGACATCTTTCTCGGTCGACTAATCGTCGATCGAGAAGGTTGTTGTATTGCAAATTAAAGACAGAAATTCAGCCAGTTGACCAATTTTTGACCGATATAGTTGTTGTTTGATTTTGATTAGTCACAGGCATCTGGTCGGTCGACAAAAGTTCGACCGATTATATTTTCGGTCAACAATACTTCGACCGACTAAGTTTCTGTTTCAGTACAGCAGTTCAGAAAATTATTATAATGCATAAAACCTTTTATTAAGTTGAGATAGTACAATATGAATTGCAAAATTAAGCATTTGATCATATCTCAACTGAATTGCATTCTACTCTACTAAGTTTGGGATTTTGGGACCCAAACTAAGTAGGAATCCTTGGTCTTATACGGGCATGAAAATGAATAATGTCCAAGACGTAGAAAAAAATGACAAGTAATAGAGTCAACTTCATTTCTCTTTCTAGGAATTTTGTTCTTAGGTAAAAACATAGTCCGAGTTCTTTTGGGTTGATTTTTCTTTGGATCATATCCCAAACCTTTTCTTCCATTGAAACTAGAGGAGGCTTTTAGGATGTTGTCAAGGATATCTTTTCTTCTTAACTCATGTAGGTTTCTTTGTAGCTTAGCAATGTCATCCATCTTTTTGTGTAAATCTTTTCTAGCTTGATCTAAATCAAATGATAGGGAGTCTCTTTCTTTTACAATATTGTCATAGTCTAGATGGTTACACAGAATTGGTTGAGTCTGAAAATCTTTTAGTTTAGCTAACAATTCAATCTTTTCTTGAGAGAGAAGATCAACATTTGTTTCTAGAGTGAGTAGCTTGTTAGTGTAATCATTTAAAGATGTTTTTAAAGACAAATTCTCAAGATCAATGTTGTTCTTTTCAGAAGAGAGATCATTTAATTTAGCATATAGCTCATCATTTGTTTTGATAACCTTCTTTAGTTTCTTCTTGACATCAACATACTTATCATGAGTTTCTTGTAAACTAGTAATTAACTCTTCTTTAGGAAGATCAAGTAGGCTTACCTCTTGAGAGTCTTCATCATCTTCTCTTGCCATTAGACATTCCACCTTTTCTTCTCCGCTTTCACTTTCACTTGACTTGTCCCATGCAGCTTTATAGGCTTTTTCTCCCCTCTTCTTGTGTGAGCTTTTCTTTCCTTTCTTTGCTTTAGGACATTCATTTTTGAAATGTCCTTTCTTTCCACACTCAAAGCACCTAGGAGGAGAAGAAGAAGAACTAGAAATTTTGTTAGATTTAAATCTTCTATATTTCTTACCATTGACAATCAATGCTTCTTCTCCTTCTTCTTCACTTGACTCCTCACTTTCTGGTGTGATTATCTTTAAAGCTTTTAGAGCCACATCCTTCTTATTTCCTTGCTAAAGTTCACGTTCTCTTCTTTCTTCCTCTTCTAGGGTTGCTTCATGAGCTTCTAGATTGCCAATGAGTTGCTCCATTTTCAGTCGAGTGAGGTCATTAGCTTCTTCAATGGCTGTCACCTTTGGCTTGTATTTAGGAGGAATTGATCGAAGGATTTTCGATACCTGATCTTCTTCAAGAATAGTTTTTCCTAGGGCATTTAAACCATTAACAATAGAAGAGAATTTTTCAAACATTTCACTAATAGATTCATTTGGATCCATACGGAAGTGTTCAAACTTTTGTTTAAGCATGCTAATCTTAGAATTCTTGACTTGAACTGTACCTTCATAAGTTATGGACAGTCTATGCCAGATGTCATAGGTTGTGTCACAGTTTGATATCCTATTAAATTCTCCTACAGAAATTGAACAATATAAAATGCTTACAGCTTTGGCATTCATTTGAGCCAACTTTACCGTGTTTGCATCCCACTCTGCATATTGTGTTTGAGGAAGATCGTATGGGGTTGACACCATCCTCCATAAGTCCCAATTGATGCCTTGGAAGTAGAATTGCATCCTTCTCTTCCAATATGTGTAGTTTGTTCCATCAAATGCCGGAGGTCTAGCAACAAGTGTTCCTTCAAGGTTAAGGTTGTTAAGCACCCCGTCACCCATTCTTCAAGACTTTGTTAAGGTTCCTTGAAGCCTGCTCTGATACCAATTGAAAAACACTAGAGGGGGGTGAATAGAGTTTTTAAATATTTTAGCAATTATTTAACTCAAACAACCACAAATGAAAATGGAAGAAGGAGACAGGTGTTTAGAGTGGTTCCAACTTTAGCAAATACTAAAGTTGTCAGTCCACTACCCGGTTGCTTACCCAACTGGGATTTTGAAAGTATTAATTTTATTACCTTCACAAGGATTTACACAAAATACAATACTTTCTTTACACCCCTTGAACAGCCTTCACTAGAAGTAGATGCACCAACTTGAGGTAGCCTTCTTGAAGTAACTCCAAGCTCCCCCTTGAAGTAGCCTTCCTCTCTAGATGTAACCTCCCGTTGCACCAGCCTTCTTGAAGTAGCTCAAGTTCCCCTTCTTCACCAAGAAGATCTTCAACCTCTCCAATCCGCAGCCTCCAATCTAGGAGTAGCAAGGAGAGTACAAACAACAATAGAAAACAAGAAAGGAAATAGAAATTACAACTTATCCTTTTGTAGAACAAGGCTTGATTTGCCTAGATCAAGCGTGTAGATCTCCTAACCAAAGTGTATGGAAATGTAATTGCAGTGGATAGGAGATGCTAGCCTATAGGACACGAATTTTGAGCTAAGAGAAGAAGTAGCCAATTGTCACTATGCTCAATTTGCTCACAAACAGGAAGCTCAAAGTATGCTCAAAGGTTTCTCAAGTGTAACAAGTGAGTTTAGGTGTCCTAAGGCATGTCCTATTTATAGGAATGTCCTACAAGTGCTTAAGGACGTTCTAGACACCTTCTAGGGGTTTCTAAGTGCTTAACTAGCCGTTAGGTACAAGTTTGTTGCTTTAGCAATGGCTAATTAATTAATTCTGCAGTTGCTGTCAGAGTCCATCTCGGTCGAGAAATGGTCGACCGAGACACCTACTCGGTCGAACTTTTGTTGACCGACAGGCTCTCTGAATCAAGTGTTTTGCAACGTTTATCTCCAACTGCCCACTACCTTGTCAGATGTGTCTAACGGCTACTTGGGTCTTTCTCGGTCGAGAAGATTGTCGACCGAGAGTGTCTCGGTCGAGGAGTTAGTCGACCGAGAGTGACCCTGTTTCAATTTTTTAATTAAAGCACTAAGTGTGTGTATGAGTGTGCATATGTGAACTTATTTGAAGGGGATGACCTATCTAAATGTGATGTTTAGCTAAGGAGAATCTAACGCTTGATTTACATGAAATCTAAGTACTTGTACATTATATATTTGTACAAGTTTTTACAAAGTGATTACATTTCATGAAAATATAAATATGTAAGCATATGGATTTCCCTAATTGCTTTGTCATCCACCTTATTCCTGCAACACTCAAGTAGCACGTTAGATTAACAAGAATGAAATGTTTGTCATTATCAAAACAAAGGGATTTACAGATGTCCATTTAGCCAACAAGGGTGGACTTCTTCTTATAAGAAAATTGAGGCTTCTTCAAGAATCTATGAATATTAGGGAGAGTGAAATCATATTGCTTGTAGAAAGCCTTAGGCTCAACAAGGTCAAAATACTAAGGGTAATCCTTACGCCAGGTGTCAGTCTCATCAGTACCTGAGAAGAAAATGTTCAAGGTATCCTTCGAGACTTGGAATTTTTTCCCAGTTATCATGGATGTGAGGACTACTTGAGTATTAGGTGGAGGTATGAGGGTGTCATAATTCCAATGCAAGGTAGCGTAAAATTCATGAACCGCTTTTGTGCTAGTGATGGAATTATTGTAGCATGTGCGTTTAACACCCAATATTGAGAGATGGTGAATGTTAAGCAACTCCACTACTTGATCTATGACATATTGGCTTCTAGGTCGAGGCTAAAAAAGGGCACGATTCTGAGGAAGGAGCTCCTTATACCAATTTACAGCCTCATGTGAGACAAAAAGAGTGTCATCAAACAGAATCAAGCGGAAGGAAAATGAAGAAGATGGTGCATTAGTTGGGGCAGATCTCTTCCTCCTATTGGATGCCATAGAGACGAAGGAGAGAGCAAAAACTAAAAACTCATCACCAAAAATGTCCACAGACCTAGGTTGGTAAAGGGGAAGGTCAAGGGTGGTCTAGCTAGGTCATATTAGGGCTAGGTTGAGGAAGGTAAGGGTAAGGATAGAGAGCTTAGGGCATATGGAGGAGGAATCGGTTGACTTTTCTCTAGTTGAGAGGGAGAATAGTCTGCTGAACCCAACTTAAGATTGCTCCAGCCCGGCCATCAGTCAAGTTCTGTGTACTCAGAAACTCGACCGATAAGCTTTTTTTTAAACCTCTCGGCCTCTGATCGGTCGAGTTGGCAACTCCACTGATAGTCAACCTGACCTAAACATAAGAAACTTAGTTTCTATCCATTTGAGTGCTAATTAAATTTATTTTTCTAGTCCATTATGTATTTTGAGCATACTTAGGCACATATCACTCATCATTGGGTACTATTTTGTAGTAAAACATGTGTTTGCGAAAAATACCCAAAAAAGGAGAAAAACAAGGCAAAATGAACATGAAAAATTTATTTTTAGCATTATAGCAAGCAAAGATGATCAAAACAGAGGCAAAGCATATAGGATAGATGACAACAAACTAGAGGGCATATCAGATTCATTCAAAGTAGTTATAAGCAATTTTGATCTAATAAAGTTAAATTGCTCTCTAGCTAGAAGTTTAGTGAAAATGTCCGCCAACTAATTTTCCATGTGGACCACATGCGTGATATAGATATCCTTCTTGGTAGTGTGATCATAGAGAAAATGATGGCGAACCTTTATATGTTTATATGTACTATGAAAGATAGGATTGTATGACAAGTTAATTGTACTAGTATTATCACAGTAGATAGAAGAAGCATCAAAATTAATGTTAAAGACTTGGAGCATTTGCTTCATCCATAGGACCTGGGCACAACAACTCCCAACTACAATGTATTCAGCCTCAGTGGTTGATAATGCCATTGTGCTCTGTTTCTTAGAGAACCAAGACACCAAGCATGTTCCTAGGAGGAAACAAGTGCCACTTGTGCACAATCTATCAATCAAGCACCTACATAATCTATATCACTATAAGCAGTAAGAGTAAAGTCCCTTGACTTGGGATACCATAGTACACAATTTTGGGTTTTGGCTAAGTACCTTAAAATCCTCTTAACAACTATAAGATGTGATTTCTTAGGATTTGATTGAAAGCAAGCACACAAGCCAACACTAAACATTATACTAGGTCTAGAGGTAGTTAAGTAAAGTAAACTTCCAATCATACCTCTCCTCAAGCTTCTCATCTACCTTCTCACATTCTTCATCTTTGTCAAGTTTGGTGGTGTTTATCATGGGTGTGTCCATCGGCTTGGTTTTCTCCATCCCAAAGCGTTTGAGTAGTTCACTTATATACTTGCCTTGGTTGATGAAGTTCCTATCTTTTATTTGCACTTTGCCACTTTCATCAAGCTTGTTGCGGTAGACCCATTTGGTGCCAATGATCTTTCTATCACTTGGTCTTGGCACTAGGGTCCAAACTTTGTTCTTTTCAAATTGCTCCAACTCTTCTTGCATAGCTAGGATCCACTCGTCATCCCCAAGAGCTTCCTTGACATTCTTAGGCTTGAGTTGTGGATGAAGGCATTGTTGTCTTGTTCTTTGTTGAATGCAGCCCACGTCTTCACTCTTTCAAATGGATCACCTAACATCAGCTCCTTTGGATGATTCTTAGCAAACTAGGGGGTTGGATCCTTCTTTTCATCATCTTTTTCTTCTTCTTGAGTGGCTACCTCTTTTCCCTTTTGGGTGATGTTAAGCTCTTTTAGAATAGGAATTACTTCACATGCAACATCATCATTTGGAACAATAACTTTGGGAATAGAGGGGTTAGTCTCAATAAACTTTACATTTATGGATTCTTCTACTTTAGCAAGATCAACATTGAAAACTCTATAAGCCTTGCTAGTAGTGCTATAGCCAAGAAAGAAAGCCTTGTAAGATTTTAGATCAAACTTGTTGAGAGAATCTTTCATATTCAAAACAAAACAAGGACATATGAAAAAATGAAAATATTTGATAGAAGGCTTCCTACCACGCCATAGCTCATAGGGGATTTTCTTTAAAGAAAGATGAGTAAAAACCCAGTTTTGCACAAAACATGAGGTACTAATAGCTACAGCCCAAACCTTCTTTAGAGTGTCATACTCTAGAAGCATGATCCTAGCCATCTCCTGTAAAGACCTATTCTTCCTCTCTATAATCCCATTTTGTTGAGGTGTTTGAGGTGAAGAGAAGTTGTGTGCATAACCAAATTCTTGATAAGAACGTCCAAAAAGCTCATTTCAAATTCTCCCCCATGATCACTATGGATGGAAACAATGAGGCAAGAAGCTTCATTCTCAACTCATTTATAAAAGCTTGAGAAAACATTCAGTGTATCATTCTTAGAAATGAGAAAGAAGGTCCAAGTATATCTAGAGAAATCATCAATAATAACAAGGCAATACTTGGAACCACGAAGAGATTGAGTTCTCATTGGTCCAAATAGATCAACGTGAAGAAGCTCAAGAGTTGTCTTAGTACTAAGGGCTCCTTTGGATTTAAAGGAGGACTTGGTTTGCTTTCCTTAGGTATAAGGTTGGCATTCCTCATCCTTTTCAAACTCCAATTTAGGAAGTCCCTTGGCCAAATCCTTTTTGCTCAATTTCTTCAACTAATGCATATTTACATGACCAAGACATCGGTGCCAAAGAGAAATATCATTCAAAATGACTACTAGGCATCTACCAACAACATGCTTAATAGAGTCAAGAACAATAACATAAATATTACCACTTCTAGTTCCCTTATATAAGACTTGGTAGGTGAGGGAATCTAGAATCAAGCATTCAAAGGAAGTAAATAGCACAATGTAACCATTGTCACATAGTTGACTAACACTAATTAAATTTTGATGTAGGCCATCCACAAAAGGAACATTCTTGATACATAAGGATCACCTACATCACCCTCACCTTTGACTTTACCTTTCTTGTTGTCTCCAAAGGTGATCGATCCTCCTTTCTTTTTGGTAAAGTTGTTGAAGTGGCTTATATCACCAGTCATATGCTTAGTGCATCCACTATCAACAATCCATCTTCCTTTTTCCTACAAGAAGGAGAATGTCAGTTCCCAACTCAAACTTTGGGATCCGGGGTTAGCTTGGGGACCCATTTCATCTTTGGGTTGGTCCCCTTAGGCTTGTAAGGACAATAAGTAGAATAATGATCATCACATTTTCTATAAGAACAAACCATGGGATTCTTAGTGTCAAAAGACTCTCCTATAAAGAAAGAGGTCTCCTTGCTCTTTTTCTTACCTTTGTCTTTGCTCTTGCCCTTTGATGCTCCCCCTATAAATCCCAAACTACTAGTACCACTTTGTTTGGTATAATGGTCAAGGATTTCATTTAGGGAGTTCTTCCCTTTGAGGAATTTCTATAGGGATGCTCTCAATCTATGGTTATCATCGTTTAAAGAAATAATGGTATAAGATAAAGTAGCTATGCCATCCCTAGCATGAATAAGATCAGCCTCAAGACATAAGGCTTTAGTTAAATATGAATCCTTTTCAAGAGAGATAGAAGCAACATTAGCACTAGGCAATAAAGGTCTAGAAGATAGATCATTTACTTGACCAAGTAACCTAGCATTTTCAGAATTAAACATTTGGATTTCTTTAACATAGACATCTCTTTCTTCTCTATGTGCATCAATAAGGAGCTTAAATTCAGCATTTTCAGTTTTAACTACTCTAAGATCTTTAAGGAAATTTTGGTTTTCTTGCTTAAGATTTTCAGTATTCTTAAGATAGATATCATTTTCAACTTCAACCCCATTGTATTCGAGCTCAAGATCAAGGTATTTCATTTGCATATTATCAATACTCTCAAGATTAAATTTCTCATTCAGCTCAAGAATTTCAAGTTTAGCATATAGATCATCAATGATTTTTCCTAACCATTTTCTTTTAGATTTACATTTAGCAAAAGATGAACGGGTAGAGATAAACATGTCAATAACAGATTCCTTAGATAACTCATGCAAAATTACCTCACTTGCCTCACTTACCTTACTAATTTCTTCACTAGTAGAGGCCATGAGTTGCATTCTTGTGTCTTTTCTCCTTCTTGTCCTTCCTCTTGTACTTTCTCTCCTTCTTGTGCTCCTCTTCCTTCTTTGAGCTGCCCTTGTGGTCTGACTTTCTTGACTTGGGACATTCACTCTTATAGTGTCCCTTTTGCCCACACTTGTAGCATCTAGGTGTGGAAGAGGAGGAGGCTTGCTTTCCCTTGAAGTGTTTTCCCTTGATGTAGTTGGCTTCATGCTCACTTGGGCCATCATCTTCACTAGAGGAGGAAGGAGAAGTCTGAAAAGCAAGTTGTTGTTGAAGGATGACCGCCTCCACTTGTGCTTTGAAAGCACTATCTTTGATCTTCTTGGCTTCCTTCTCTTCTTGCTTGGCTTCTTCTTCTTGATTGTCAAGTCTTGGCACATGGGCTTGGAGGTTGCCAATGAGCTCTTCGGTTGGGATGTCACCAAGGCTCCTCACTTCTTCAATGGAGGTGACCTTTGACTCCCATCTCTTTGGTAGAGTCCTCAAGATCTTGGAGTTGATTACACCTCTATCCAAAGTGTTGCCCAAAGCAGCTAGCCCATTGATGATGACATTGAGTCTTGAGTACATCTCTGCAATCCCTTCTTTATTGCCCATCTTAAAATTCTCTAGAAGGTTGTTCAACATGTAGATCTTGGCCTCCTTGAATTGCTTTGTGCCTTCATAGGTAATCCATAATTTGTCCCAAATCTCATAGGCGGTGTCCCAAGATGAGATTCGGTTGAACTTTGTTGGGGTAAGGGTTGCATAGAGGATTCTTATGGCTTTGGCATTGAGTTGGGCTTTTTTTAGAGTAGCTTCACTCCATGTTATAACAGCTCTGGTTGGCTCCTTATTAGGTGTGACCATCACCTTCCACTTGTCAAAGTTCATGTCTTGAATGTAGAACTTCATACGCCTCTTCCAATAGAGGAAGTTTATGCCATCAAAGACCAGAGGATGCATGGAGAAGCCTCCCTCTAGGTTGAGAGAACCAAGTAGGTTTTCACCCATCTTATCATCTTATGGGAGATTGTTGGAGAAGATCCTTAGCTCTAATACCACTTTTTGGATCTAGGGCTCTAGAGGGGGGTGAATAGAGCTTCAAAAATTCTCACAAGATAGATAGACCTTCAAATTATATCAAATTAAAACCAATAGCTTAAGTGCAATTTGAAGTCCTAACTAACAATCATAGAAAGGATGAGATGAATTGAATGTAAGCACTTGACAAGGTCATGTAGAGTGGTTCCACTCTCCAAACTAGGAGAGAGTCAGTCCACTACCTAGAGAGGTCAGTCTCTAGGACTTTGCAAGCGCTTTTCTCTATATTATCACCAATTAGAGTTACAAAGCATGACCACCAAAGGACTTACCCATCCAAGTACCAAGAGCATTCCACCTTACCAAGGACTTACCCACTATGCCAAGAGTCTTCAGCCTTCTCCAAGGTCTTACCCACTCCAGTACAAGTCTTCCACCTTCAAGGACTTTTCTACTCTTCTTGGATCTGCAGCCTTTGTCTTCTACTTCTCTTTGAGAAGCTCTTCACCTCTTCTTCAACCTTGAAGAAGACCAGAAATAGCTCCACCTTCAGTCAGAGTAGCTTGATTCACCTTTTTTCGTGGAGGAAAGGGGGTAGGGAAGATGAAAAATATGAGAGCTTTTCATGCACAAGGGAGTAGCTCTCTTACAACAGGCCTATCTCACTCATAATCACGAAATGAAGTGTAAACTAGAGAGAGAAGGGGTCTCAAGGAGTTGCAACACATTCAACTATAGTAAGGACTTAGAATAGCATGAATGAGTAAACTTGGAATGAACTCTAAGGGGTCCTATTTATAGCTGGGGGTGTTCCCTTGAGTGTGGAATCACTTAGGGTTGAAATATAGCCGTTTTGCAAGAAGAAACATATCTATTTTCACCCAAAACAACTCAATAATGGTTACAATCACTTTTTCAGCATTTTTCGTACAGTACATTTGATCGAGTTTCAATAAAGGTAGCTCGACCGATCAACTAAAAGACAAAGCCAATTTTCAAACTATTGGTCGAGTTTGTTCTGGTAAACTTGACTAATGAGCTAAAATTAGATTTTCTCAGTGAGTCGGTTGGTCAAGTTATGTGAGTGTACAACTCGACCGCTGGGTCATCTTCAGAAAATCCATCATAGGATCGGTGGAGTTTCTAACTCGACTGATGAACAACATGTGATAAATTTTCTAAGTTGACTTTTGAGTGATTAAATCTTGGAATTAAGTGTCCATGGTTTTTTCTCATCTTAGTTACAAGTCATATCATCAATACAAGTGATTACAAAGATTACAAAAATTGTCTAAGGTCATTTGGAGTGATTTCCCAAATTGCACACTTGCATTGCATTTGACTTGAACTTGAACAAGCTAGGGCTTGTATAATTTCATCCTTTTCATGTACCTAAAGCTTGAAATCAATCTTGAACAAACATATTAGATACATAGGAATGGAATGGTTAAGTACAATCAAAATATGGGCAATGTATAACTCTCAAGTCAACATACCTCACTCATAATCACGAAATGAAGTGTAAACTAGAGAGAGAAAGGGGCTCAAGGAGTTGCAACACACTCAACTATAGCAAGGACTTAGAATAGCATGAATGAGCAAACTTGGAATGAACTCCAAGGGGTCCTATTTATAGTTGGGGGTGTTTCCTTGAGTGTCGGGTCACTTAGGGTCAAAATATAGTCATTTTCTAAGATGCAACAGATCTATTTTTGCCCAAAACAACTCACCAACGGTTATAATCACTTTTTCTGCATTTTCCATGCACTACATTCAGTCGAGTTTCAATAAAGGTAACTCAACCGATCCACTAAAAGACAAAGCCAATTTTCAAACTATCGGTCGAGTTTGTTCTGGGAAACTCGAATGATGAGCTAAAATCAATTTTTCTCAGTGAGTCGGTCGGTCGAATTCTGTGAGTGTGCAACTTGACTGATGGGTCATCTTCAGAAAATCCATCATAGGGTCGGTCGAGTTGGAAACTCGATCGATGAACAGCCTGTGACAAATTTTCTAAATTGACATTTGAGTGATTAAACCTTGGAATTAAGTGTCCTTGGTTTTTTCTCATCTTAGTTATAAGTCATATCATCAATACAAGTGATTACAAAAATCATCTAAGGTCATTTGGAGTGATTTCCCAAAATGCACACTTGAATTGCATTTGACGTGAACTTGACAAGCTAGGGTTTGTGTAATTTTATCCTTTTCATGTACCTAAAGCCTAAAATCAATCTTGAACAAGCATATTAGATACATAGGAATGTAATGGTTAAGTCTTTATCAAAATATGGCAATGTATAACTCTCAAGTCAACATCCATGTCATCTCCTCTGACAGGCTTTGGGAATGACATTGGTATATTGCCTTCGTGTAGGTGCATTACACTCTGACCCCTATAGCATTTTTGATGTAAGTGACTTTCCCATTTTTGCATGCTCTTGGAACATTGACCTAGCTTCTATATTTTACTAGGTTTATATTTAATTCTCTCTCCTCTAACTTGTAAATTTTTTCCACATATAGACTAAGAAGTACACAACTGTATATCAAATGGATATCTTATAAAATTAACTATAAATGTAAAATAGAAGTATTTAGTTAAGTGTGAATACACAATTGACTGAGTGCTTGCATTTTTTAATGTTTAGGGAAATACAATTGCTAAAATGAGTTCATTTAAGGGCCTCAAAGATGGGAACTTAAACAATGCATCTAATGTACCACATCAAGTTAATTTCATTACTTTGTTTCATTATTTGAATTGACTTATTTATAAATTCTTTTTGATGGTTTTATATGTCACTTTCAAACCTATCATTCCTTATTTGTAGGTAAGAACTGCAAAAATCAGTAACTTATCACTAGTTGGGCACAAGGAAGTTCATTATCTTTTCATGCAAATTAATATGTTAAAGTGAATGTTAGAAATCATAGTCATTGCTTAAGTTGGGATCATATGATAGTTATTCTTTCTTCAATACTTATGTTTGCATTTGTTATCTGATGATTACGATGTTGAAATGAGGAATAACTAGATTAGAATGAAAAGTTGAATAAGAATTTATTGAGAAAGTAGTGTGAGAATTCCTTTTCCTAGGTGGAGGGACTATGTTTCCAAGAAGGGCGAGTGCTTATGTTTATATGATGAAAGAATTGATCCTTGGTATCAAGGATGGAATATCTAGAGATGCCAGTGATACAAGTTTTCATGGCCTCCCACATTGTTGTCAAGTTTGCTAAGATCTTCATTGAGATTAACATGAATTCTAGTAAGGATCTTGAGAATAATCCCAGGATCTTGAAGAATGGTTATGTAGTATTTGTGAAGAAAATTTCCACCATAGCCCAAATTCTTGATGTCAAGTCATCACTCAACAACATACAAATCTGAGAACGTACATTTATATACCTCTCGTTATATGATAACGGGGTGTAGAAACCGTTATATTTTACAAAATATTGTATGAAAGAGTGTCTCATGTGTGCTGTATTTATTAGAAGGGGCAAGGCAATATGTCCTCCCCATGTAATTCCATTTTATTATATGTTAAAAAGATTGATATTCTAGATCTCTATATTTGAAGTTGTGAGTTCAAATTGCAAGTAGTGTTTATTCAGAAGTCTAGATAAACTGAAAATTCATTAATAGCCATGAAAATGCCATCATACAATTCTTATGCCATTATTATAGTGGCATTTTTATATGCCATTATACTCAACAAAAAATTTTTTACATAAAATCCTAATACACAATAGTGGCATTCGTATAAAATCCAATTGATGTTCGAGTGTCATTTGTATAAAAGTTAATGGATGTTATAGTGGCATTTATTAAAATCCATTAAAATCATATATTTAGTGGAATTTATAACATATGCCACTATTTCTCCAGTGGCATTGGTACTAGAGGCATTTTTTAAGTGTCAACAAATGCCACTAAATACATTTAGTGGCATTTATATATTTTACCAGCATTTGTCAAATGCCACTAATGGGTATGTTTGTTGTAGTGATGTCAAGCATATTCGAGTGAAGGTCATCGAGTTGCAGTATAGTACATCCTGAAGTACTTGAGAAGAACTTAGGATGAAGAGGTGAGGAAGAATTGGTTGTAAAGAGTTACACAAATTCAAATTCCAAACCCACAAGGATGATTATTGATTGCAATATGGTTCTATGTTTTTCCTCTATGGTGGTGTTGTAAGTTGGAAGCATTCCAATCTAAAAAATGACCAATTTTATAATAGAAACTAAATATGATGTTGCATTAGATGCTACAAATGAATTTCTATGGATAAATAAGTTCATTTTATGTCCCTAGAGTTGTTCCTAACATTAATGACACAATACAACTTACTATGACAACAATGGGGCTACCACGCTAGACAATTTACCCAGATGACAAGTTTCAAACATATTTTTTGTAATGACCCTGAGCAAGATTTTGGAACAACCCTAGATGTTTTGCCTAAGTAATATGATTAGAACCTTGTCTTAATATTTTAAAAAGTAATTAAGATTTAAGGAGAGCTCAAGTTTCAAGTTTGGTCATGTTTGAATGATTGTTTGAGCAATGTTTGCTTATTTTGGACCAAAGTGCAATTTACCCAAGATAAGGGGTTATCTTGCAATATGTCACATGATAGATGTTCCCTTAGTACTCTAGCATCATGACAGAGAGCATGATGCTAAGGGGCGCCTTGTGGAAAGCCTAAATTCCAAGTTGAGCTTGTATGATTGATGCTTGTGCTTTATGTGCTAATTTTGATATAACTTGCAATTTACTCAATATATGGGGTTGATGTGAAATTTACCACCTCTAGAGTGTTCCTACTCTCTCTTGGTATCATCTATGGGAGATATAGAATAGGGGGCGCCTTGTTTGAATCTTGTTTGAGTGATGACATTCTTGGTGATGTTAGAACCATAGAATGTTGAGTACCTTAAACCATAGATGATGGTGTGTCAAGTTGTGAAGGGCATATGGGGGTGCCTATCAGTTTATAAACCATAGGAGATGTCCCCTATCGGTTTGGAAACTTTTGGAAGCATTCATTTTGGGCTAAGAACCTCAAATAGGTGAAGCCTATCAGTTTGAGACTTCCTTGCAAAACTGGTATATGTTTGTACACAAAGTGATGACAAGTTGTGATATCTTATCAAGGAAGCTACCCAATGGATGATACCTTACCCTTGGATTATCCATAAGAGTATTTCATGTCAATATAGACGAGTTGGCATGGAGTCACCATGCATGGACACATGCCACCCTTGTGCATATGGTGATGGCACCTTGCATATACTATCTTTCATCAGCCTCAACTATATATACTCCTCTTTTCACCTCCTAGTAAACCTTTTGACTTCTTTACCATATCTTGCTTGGTGGACGACCCTAGGAGATCAAGGAGGAAGAGGAAGTCTGAGCAACTTGCCCAAGGTAAATCCATGGTTATCTCCTACCTTGGATGGGCTATGCTACTCAAACCATGATTCTTTCTTTCTTTCCTTCTTCACTAAGTTCCTTACTATGGTGTCTTCCTTTCAAGTAAAGGTGTTATGATCAAGACATGGACTCTTGATAAGTCATCTTCAACCTTGGGAATGTGGATCTTATCTTTAGTGGTGACTTTGAGGCAGTTTATATAGCTTGAACTCAATTGTATTATTATTCACCTTCTATCATGCAATACTTGGTGATTCTTTTTCTATTTCGACTTTTCTTGTTTGGATGTTAGTTCTATGAGATCTAATGGATATGTGGGGCTGCTTTCCGTGAACTGGAGTGGTTATGGATGAAATTCTAGAGCATGAAGATGATGAAACCGATATGCACAAACCGATATCGATTTGTGGGGAAAACCCTAGCCCGATACAAAGAGATATGAGTGTAAAACCAATACACATGAGTCCCTAACCCCTCCTATTAGTTTGTACATGAGTAGGACTGTCGTCCTTGCAATTTTCTAACCTTCCACTTAAGTTTAAGAATAGGCTAGGTTGATATCTTGAAGGTAGCTAAAGTCAATACACACTTGTTGTTACAACCCCAATTTTTGGGTTCTTTTGGGTGGAAATGTAATATCCTCAATTTTGGTTAATATTGAATTATAAAATATGATTCATGAATTAATTTGATAATTCCCCAATAGTATTATTGGTGGAATAATAATTTTGATCGCATTGTGGCAGGTATGCTTGTAGCACAAGTGAAATATATACATATATATAAACATATTTGTACATTGATTAATGATAATGGCTTTTTGTTGCTGAATCCAAGTCATCATAAAAGCCAAGATTTTCATATAAGGGAAAACAAGGATAATGTGTTTAATTATTTTCCAAACAAAATACCTTGTCTTTCCCCTAATATCAATTAATGCTTGAAAGAAATGTATTTTTAAAAAATTATAGAAAAAGGTATATCTTTTGATGGAAAGATATTAATTACTTCTTTTCCTTAAATCAAGTTTACATCATATGATAGTGGTGGTTTTCGATGGATCTATATAGAGAATAACCATGGGTTTTATAATGCAGTTTCCTAAAATATATAGGAACTTTACCCATCGATCCATGATTAACCTATATACGTAGGAAACTATGGAAAAGGAAAGGGTTTAATGGAGATTAACCCTAAAGGTATGAGAGTAGTGGATGATCTCCGTGAGAATAGTATATATATGGGACTAGACCTCCATGAAGAGGGAATGGAATTGGTTTCTCAAAGATGCTCTTTTTTCCTTTTTCAATACCCTTCTCCTCATAATGCATGGTCGGCAGCAGCATCGTATCATGGAGTTGATCAGCGTCTAAGAGGGACGAAAGTGTTGGCCGAGAGAAACTGGTAACAAGCACTGCCCCGAGTCAACAACCTCTCCTTCAAAGCAGTAGGTGAAGGAAGTTCCACAACATCACTGAGGAAGGATCTGGGAGAGATGCTCTAGGATTCTTCAAACTTGACGGCTGATAGTACTCCGTGCCTGACTCCCTCCTCTAGACACATCTCCTTCAAGTCTCGGTGGGGGCATCGCCGCAGGGCGGCTGTCGTGGAGCACCGCATTGTGGGTGCTTGTGACAAGTACAGGTGAATGACTTCATGTCGTGGTGATATCAACGGACGAACATGGAGGCAGAGATCACAGTCACAGGATAGTAAAGGAAAAAGGAGGGAGAGGAGGAGGTGATGGCTACGAGATCAGGGTGGTGGTGATGGGGATCGGCATAGGCGCAGGCGGCAGCGTCGGCCGTTGTGCAAAAGGCACCCACATGCGAGAATATGGAGCAGCCACCTTTGCTGTGAAGAAGAGGTGCCATGGGCTTGGTGGAGGTCGACGGAGGAGGGGCGGTAGTTTCCGTCCACCCTCAAGCTTTGGGAGAGAGGGGGTGAACCCCCGCAGTCAACGGACGCCGACCGTAGCGTTGGGGCGCGCGGGGGAAGAAGATATTCGACATTTGGCGACTATAGCCTCTGAGGTATGAAGGCTGTTCTTTTTAAAGGAGGGCAGAACTGTCTTTTCGATATATTTTCCAACTCAATGGGCAGTGTTGCATGCAAGGAGTGACGTGGCGCGCTTTGATTGGCCGAAAAGGTAATTTCTTTATTAACTCATAATTAAATATTGGTAACTCCAATTGGGACGAGTAATATATGAATTTTGCTCAGAAAAACGAGGGGAATCTAATACAAATATAGTTAGAAGCTAATTCTTCTTGCAATTCGAAAAGTAATGGAAGTTATCAACTTTAATACTTTAATGATTAAGAAACCCTAATAATAGAAATTAATGTGTTTAGTGGGGTTTAATGGATAATTGAAGTTGATATTAACCTGATAATGATAAAAAGGAACATTAGGAACAAAAAGCATGAACTTTGCACGTAATCGGTATTTAATGTGCATGAATATACTTTAATGGGCCTTGAAGCCCTGATATTGGTAAATTCGACTCTTAATGGCTTTAACTATTCAAAATCGTGAATAAAGTTGAAATATGATGAATCTAACCTATTACGAGTATAAAAGTTCCTAATTGTGGATAAATACCCTTAATGTAGAAATTAGGGTTTTCTAGTGGATAAAAGGTAGAATTAATGATGAATAACGTTCATATGTGAATTAGACCATAATGAACTACGAATTGATGATAAATGAGCATAATGATCTTGTCGTGGATTAAAAGGATAAAAATAGTAGAATTAATGAATAATGATGCCTTTAATCCAAAAATAAGGTTATATGTTGTTAAAAGGTAACCTTAATATCTTTTGTTAAGAAAAGATGAATAATTAGGGTTTATGAGTAATTAGGGTTTAAAATATTAAAAGATGTAGGGAAATCCTAATTGCAATGGAAAACCTAAAAGTGGGTTAGAAACCCTAAGAAGCGAGCTAGGTTTAATAGATCTTGATGGCATGATTAATGATAGGAAATTGTATGCATATTTCAGGATCTCATAATGTGCTTGCTTGCTTATTTGGATTTCTTGATTGGATTATTTTGTCTCAAATCAGCCTGACAGGTATGTGGTTACGCTTATGGATAATTGTCTTAGTTTCACGACGATTCCCGGAGATTTTATCAGTTGTTTGAAATAAACTGCTTGGATGACTTTTATTTCATGCAATTATAAAGTGACTATGATTATCACCATAAGTAAGTATACATGACTGGCTCACATCCTGGTCCTCCTCTGTGGCTTTGCTAATGATGAAAAGGGTAACCTGATAAAGGGTCTACTTATTAAGTGGGACCATCATGTTGTTAAGAGTTAGGGATTGGGCTACCTATGGGTAGTGCCATGTGATTCTTAGCCCAACAAGAGTTAGGGATTGGGCTACCTATGGGTAGTGCCATGCGACTCTTTAGCACACCATGAGTTAGGGATTGGGCTACCTATGGGTAGTGCCATGCGACTCAACCCTAGATATTGATCTACATGTTAAGTAGGATCACATAGGGTTCAATGGGGATCTACCATGAGGAAGGTAGCATCCAGGTCCACTGCAGGGATAGCGCAGAGGTTAGGGTATGTAAGGATTGAGCAATTATGTAAAAAATGTAAAGTTGTTTGTTAAATCATATTTGATTGCAATATGTTGTTATCATAGTTGTACGATTATTGTTTCCCCCACATACCAACTGCATGCTGACCGACATTTTGTTTGTCGGTGTTTTAGGTACAGAGCCAAAAGGACAAACAGTAAATCGTCATATTGTGAAATACATGAATTAAAATACGAGGAGGATTAGTTAGAGTAGAATCCATATTTGGATAGAAGTTTAGAAATCCAAGTTTTAAAAGGTATTCAAAGTTTTTATTTTTACCATATTTCAGTATAGTTGGTAGAATTTAATAATTGTTATTGATTATTTGCCGAACCTTTGATCCGGGTTATTGGATAACATCTCTAACCTTTCGATCTCCCTTAAATGGGGGTTACCGAGAGGCAGGGTCGTTACATTTGGTATCATAGGAAGGTTCCTCACTTAATCTTTAATAATTATTAAATTTTACAAATTCTGTAGAACCCAAGGGAGTTATTAGAGGATTATCTAAAAGATAGAGGTGTCTATAAAAGGATCACGACTGGGGACTGGCAATATTTTCCTCCGCACTGCTAGTCGGAATACGAGGACTCCCGGATCTGTGTGACTGCCTGGCCAAAGTCTTAGGGTATGATTCAAAATAAGATACCTTTAGGACTCTCTCATCTTGTTCATCCCTTCTTAACTCAAATTCTGTTAAGGACCTTAAGGATTAGTGTTTTCTCTCTTCTCCTCACCCTCTTGAGGTATGGGTAAGGTTGATAAGGTTTAAGGAATCCTCCATCAAATTAATGAAAAGCATGTAAATAAGATGTCATGGACATAAGCTTAATAGATTAAGTGTAAACTAAAGAATAGATACATGCTTAGGTCGTATGACATGAGTTGTCATGGCCCTCAGGAGAGACCTAAGGCTAGACCTTCTTTTTAGGAGGATAAGTAAAGAGAGTTAGCCATGGAGGTAGAGACCTCCATTAAAAGTAGAGACCTGGCACATCCTCTGAGGATGATGTTAACCCTAACCCTAAGTAAAGGTTTGAGAGAGAGATGACACGAAGAGTTAGATGTCATGGTAGAGCAGGTGTTTGGTTGGACATGTCTTGGATGCCATATGAGATGTGAGAGGTTGGATGACCGAGTACCTTTGGCGACCCAACCCTGGGAAGGGTCGTGTAGGCTAGAACGAAGGATAGCTCCTTCCTTGTTGAGCATAGAGAAGAACCCACGGAAACCTCATGAGCATATATGATCATGGCATAGTAGGCACCCATAGTGGATGATATCTTGTTTGTCTTTAGAGGAACCAAATCCTAGAAAGGGGATGATGCTTCAAGTACCTATGTGTCTGTGGTATAAGTGTTTACCTTCTAAGATAGGAAGAAGAGTTCCTTAGACCTGGAGAGGTTTAGTAACAGGTTGTGAGGCTTTATACCTTGTTGGTTGTCCTTGAGGAGGACTCGAATCTGATGTGTTGCTTGAGTAGAAGGATGAAAGGGAGTGCATGTCATGCCTTATACATGCTTGATTCGTGGTTAAGAGATGGAGCATGTAGTTGGGCATCAAAAAGTGAACCTAGGGTTCCTAGGCCTAAGAGGGGAAGTGAGGTACCTAATGCTCATGATGAGAATTAAGTTGCTATAGTTTCTAGCATGGTACTCCTCATGTATAGAGGAAAAGGGAAACCCCTCAAGTTTAAAGGTATGTTTAATGAACCCCTCATAGCTAAGTTGATGACATGGGAAGGTATGATCTTGGTCTTATGTTGAGGAATGAGAACATGTATGGCCTGGCATGGTTTGGTAGGTGATCTTCTTGTGCCTTAATAGCTTTCTAGGGTTAAGCATGTTCACGTGGATGTAAACCCTAGACATAAGGACATTTGTGACCTTCGTTATCAAGAAATGAAGTTTTCCTCCCATCCTGGGAGAGGGACCCTTTGGCAGTGTGTATACTAGTTTTGTTGGTTTAAGTTAACCTAAAGAGGTCTCATAGGATCTTGAGAAGCTAAGTGAAAAGTACATGGTATGAGAATGAACCTGTAGATCCGTAGATATCCATCTCTAAGTGCATGTGGATGTGTTACCATGGAGGTAACCGGTATGGGTCCTGACCAAGGTAGGCAGGTCACCATGACCCCTATGAAAGGATGAAAGTCAGCCCTTGAATGCAGAAAGAGAGATGATGAAGTCTTGGGTAAGGTTATAAGTTGGACATGTACTATAATAGAATCCTAAGTCTATCCTAGGGTCAGGTGGGGATAAGACCAATGGAAGTAGGAGTTGCCTAATTCCCTAGTTGCACATGACCATTGGGTTAGGAGGTAACATCTATCATTGTCTGAGGGCCATGGGTTAGGAGATTGATCACCTTCATGAACTCATGGGACCCAAAGGGCAGATGAGTAGGGCACTCTCTGGATGCATAAGGGAAGAGGGATGACCCCAAAAGTGTCGGCACCCTATAGACCTAGAGGAGATGACCAAGGATTGTGTGTAAACCCAAGTAGGCTCGACACCAGTTTTCCATGGAAGTAACCTTGATATCGAGATGATTGTGATGTAGAGACATAGGTGGCACATTTCAACTTGGATTTAAAGGTGTACTGGCAAGGTGGGATGTACCATCTCTACTCTTGGAACATGAAGAACTCTGTATTTGGACTGTATCCAAATGCTTATTTCCTCTTTTTATGGGAGTGAGAGATAGGACAGTACGCATGCCATACACCAAGGATAAAGATGATGTGAGTTGAAGCATTGCAATGAGATATGAGGACATAGATGATCACATACCCTGGTGGAGTAAATGATACATGGATGGTTTACAAACACTAAGAGAAATAAGGTAGTCGTCTTATGAGGATGCTTTTGTCATGAGCTATGAGTCATTCAAGGTTGAGTTTGAAAGCCAAGAGAATGAGCTCAGAGTTTCCTTGATGAAGGTAGACTTAGAGCTAAGATGAGATGATAAGTGGAATACAGGGAGGAGTATAATACGTAGGAATGAGAAGTGGTATATCTACCTAGTTTAGATGGAGGCTAGAAGAGATAAGTTTGGTTAACCCTCAGATGTAACGAGATATGTTGAACAAGTTAATGATTATTTGGTTAGCCAATCTAGTCCTTGATGCAATAAAAGGATGATTGTAGTACCTCAGATGCACTTCTTTGGAAAGGAAGGTGAGGAAACCCTGATTATAGTAGTTTAGGGTTTCTAAGGAATCAGTCTTGAGGAATCATGACATACAGGAGATCATGATTTAAGATTACCATATACCATGGTACTACCAAGGTAATAAGTGATAGTAGTACTTTGGATGCCTAAGATGAAGTTGCATGGGGTATGTGGCCATGCAAACCAGGAGGTGAAGGACGAACACCAGTAACCCAGTGCATGGATTTAAAGTATAAAGAGTTCCCGAGAGGGAATGGGAGTTCATCACTATGGACGTTGTAAGTCTCCCCTAGACCCAGGGAGGTCAAGATGCAATGTGGGTTATGGTAGATTGCCTTACCTAGATGACATGAGAAGGAGAGAGAGTACTATCAAGGGACAAATATAGTTGAACTATACATGAGAGAGATGGTTCAACTACACCATGATGCAAGTTCAAAAGTTCTTAAGTATGACCTAAAGGTTCACTTCCATAAGGTGGAAGTAGGTACATGAAGAACTTGAGGCTAGTACCGTTTATCACCCCTAACTAATGTTTAGTGTGATCCATACTAGAGGGTCTGATGAGAGCATGTGTGCTCGTTTAGGGTGATATATAGAGACAGTTCTTGTCCTTTGTAAGATGTGATGATAACCACCATAGCCAGTATCGGGATTTAAAGAAGCTCTGTAAGGGAGGTTGTGTCAGTCACCACTTCAGTAAGGTGATGATGGTGAAAGGACCACTGTGCGTGTAGATGAAGTCACTTTGATTGTGTAAGGGCTGAAAGGAGCCTAGAGACGATGGGAGTTGTGGCAACACATCCCACTATCACACAGACAATGAGGTGTTATGCGAAAATGTGCAGAAATCACCATAACCACAGATGATCAAAAACACGGGTTAATTAAAACCGTTTGTGGAAAGCTGATAAACTAAGAAACTATTACATTCCAGTCCTCATCCTGCACAGAAACAGGTTATATATACATATACAAGATCTGATATGTGTCCACAACTTAAAGGAACAGCTGTCTATCCATCACATGAGTTCACCACCTGTTCATATACATAAAGGCCCACATCCGGCCAACAGCAGGATATACAAAACATCATCGATCGTACATCGTGAAACAACGTCAAAACACTGCCAAGGACCTGAGAGTACAGGGATGACTCTAGACTCTACTACAAAACATCCAAAACAGCAGCATATCCCTCACTTGCCTTCTACTGATCGTCTAGTTGCTCGGCCGCAACACCACGACCACCACCGCGTCTAGCTCGGCTACCTGAAAACTAGCGGAGTGAGACAATTGAACATTGTCCCAGCGGGAAACATAACTTCCCACCACAACTACAGAACCTCAAGAAGATAAAGCTTAACAGCAGTTATCTGATAACAGGTATAACAAGAGCATTTATATAAAGCAAAGCTATTCTTACCGACAAGCCTACCAGCTGTACAAAAGGCATATAACCAAGTATCTCTCAATAGAACATGATTGACAAGATACGATATATATTGCTATGTAACATGAGGAACATATAAGTAACTGCAAGATATAACAAGATTAACTACACAAAAAAGGCCTCAACCAATGTTCCGTGTTTTTCCCTAAGCAATATATACTATACGGGTAGATTACATATTCTTATGCCCTGAGGAAGTGAACTGTACCGTTCAAATCCAACTGACGGCTGCGAAACCCGGAGCCGGTGCCATACAAGGTCATATGGAAGAGCCGGACTCCACGACCTCCCACCTTGTGGTCAGTGCATGAGTACAACACAAGTAGGACCGCAGTCTCATGCTGAAGTGGTCTTAGACACAGGGTCAGGCTACCCTCTGCCTAGCCCGCCTCGGTACAGGTCTCAGTGCTAGTGAAACTGAGTCACGGGCATGTTCACATTCTCTGAGCCATGAACGCATTCATGCTCCTTATATCACATATCCTGAGCCATGGGCTGGTTCACCGTGCTCTTCACACATATGGGCTACGGGCCTGAATCCGCACCCTTGAGTGTACAACCGAAGTTGCACTCTTACCTCCTCAGTTTAGGCTAGGAGCAACCTCGCATATTCAACAATATGCGCTCCGGGTTAACCCGTAGCAGAACTCGTTTCACCATCACCAAATCCTGACGATGATGGATCTATGGCCAGGGCAAACTACATGATATATTCCACTGTAATTATTTAGTATCTTTTAGATGGATTGCAAGATTCAACCAAGTTGTATAACATGCAACCTATAACAGAATAAACAACATAAACTCAACATTATATTTTTATTACAATTCACATCATATTGATCCATCACAAGGATCCCACATCACATGTTATCACTTGGCTTCTTGCCAAACATCCGGATCCATATCAACGATCATCACATACCATGGGATCTTAATCCCTCATCATATAGTGCCACTGCCTCTTAAGGCTTACATCATCAATATGGGATAGCAATCCAACACATCATACATATGATCTCATTAGCAAGAGTAACTTATCAAAGCAATGTTACTCATCATATATACCTCATAGCCTTTTCATGGCTAAGCATCACCTGCATGGTTAGGGTATACAATAATCAACATGAATAACTTAGAAACTCATATTATCAACACAGGGTGACATTTAGGATTAAGCACATTATCAACACAAAGTGACAGTAGAGATTATATCCTTTTATTAATCATGCCTCCTAACACTCTGCATTACATGCTCATTATTATTCTTGGGTATAATACCGATGATTATGATGATTAAGATAAAAGGAACTAACGTTGCCATCACCATTATACTAAGCATATAACCACAAGGTTGTTTGCATAACGCAATGAACCATCGTTACAAGGGACCCTCACCAAAAGGTATCAACGCACCAAACAGCAATGTTGCGTTGCTATAAAAGCAACCAACGCGCGACGCCGTGTTATGGGGAGAAGATGTAACGCATGTCAGGAGTGGAGGGGTGTCGGACACCCTCACATATCGGGCAACGCCCGTCACACCTAAGCATTATCAGCCGACACTCAAGGGCAGCGCAACGCCCGTCACGCTCCACTCACAACGCCCGATACAAGGGCTAACAACCAGGTCATCTCAAGGGAATAACAACTAAGAGAGAGAGAACATATCCATAAAACGTGCAACCACTTTAGCCAAGGCCTAACGGCCGACACAAAGCAAAGCACGGGGTTGTGACGCCCGTCACAAGAGCCAGGGGTGTCACCCGACACCTCAACCTATCGCCCAACAAGGCCTATCGGCCAACACAAGCCACACTTGGTCTATCGCCCAACACAAGAGCAACCATGTCGCCCAACACACTAAGCCAAAGGATATCATCCACAAGGTCATCCTCTTCCTCAAACACAAGGTGCTCCAAACCCTAGAGGGTCAAGAACACATCTCACCAAGAAACTCTAAACCATATGGAGGATCGGCCAACAAAGATATTAAAGCAAGGTACTAAACTACAACAACATATAAGCAAGAAAGGAGGGAATGTGGCTAGGGTTAGAAGTTATGCAACCCGCCTTGAGCAAGGAAGAAGAAGAGCTCCAAGCTTCAGGGGATATCGTCCACCAAGTTGCTCCTTCCAAGGGGGTATCGGCCACCACCAGCAAGGAAGAGGGTTGTGTCGTGCAACCAAGGTAGATAAAAGACTTAAGGGGTCAAAGGAACTCAAAGCAAGAAAAAGAACCACCTATATAGAAGGAAAGGGAGGAGAAAACAAGGTTGGTCCAAGCAAGGTGTTGGCCACCCAAAGGACACTTGTCCTAGAGCTCAAGCCACCACTCTAGCAAGCCTTAAACACTTGTCCAAGGTCTTTGCCACATGCACGCATCAAGCTCCAAGTGTCCACTGGTGGTGACACAAACAAGGTCAAAGCTGGGTCAAACACCATGGGCGATACAACATGGCACCATGGGCGACACAGCCACTCATCCAGGATGACACACTCACCTCCTGGGCGACACAAGCTTAACCAAGCCAAAACAAGGCACCTCAAGGCCCAAAAGAACTCAAGCAACGATCCCAAGCCTTCCTCTCAACCCTAGAGGAAGCAAAGAGAGAGGAACACCTCACAAGGTGCCAAACTTTCTCACAAAACCCTAGACTTGGGTTATTTGCAAGTAGCACCTCCAACTCTCAACAGAGCACAACCAAACCCTAATCACCACTAAAGGTGATTAGCAAGCACCAAAGCATCAAGGTTAACCAAAACAAACAGGGTAAACCCTAAACGAAGGTCAGGGTCCTTACAAGCTAACCCCCTTTAAGGGATTTCTTCCCAAAAATCCAAAGAGAAAAGTGAGGGATACTTCCTCCTCATCTCTTCCTCAAGCTCCCACGTGGCTTCCTCAACACCATGATGATGCCAAAGAACCTTCACAAGAACCAGGTCCTTCCTCTTCAGCTTCTTGACCCTTCTGTCAAGGATCGCCACAGGACCTTTCTCGTAGGTCACATCTTCATCAAGCTCAACCTCAACTAGCTGTATCACTATTCCCGAATCTGGATGACTTCTCTTCAGCATACTGACATGGAACACTAGATGTAACCTATGAAACTCTGGAGGCAACTCTAACTCGTAAGCTACCTTGCCAACACGTGCTATGACTGAGTAAGGCCCCATATACCTGGGTGCTAACTTACCCTTCTGACCAAACCTTAGCACACCTTTCCACGGCGAGACTTTAAGATACACCTTGTCTCCTACCTGGAATTCCAAAGGTCGTTAGCGATTGTCTGCATAAGACTTCTACCTATCATGTGCCCCTTTCAACTGTTGCTGTATCACTTTGATCTTTTCTGTTGTCTGTTGCACTAACTCAGGACCCAAAAGCTGATACTCACCAGACTCATACCAACACAAAGGAGATCTACACTTCCTTCCACATAAGGCTTCATAAGGAGCCATGTCAATGCTTCGCTGATAACTGTTGTTGTAGGAAAACTCTATCAAACTCAGATGTACATCCCAGTTGCCTAGAAACTGCAAAGCGCAAGCTCGAAGGAGATCTTCCAAAATCTGAATAGTCCTTTCAGACTATCCATCTGTCTATGGGTGAAAAGCTGTACTGAACCTCAACTGCGTTCCCAACGCTTTGTGCAACTGTTCCCAGAAACGACTCGTAAACTGAGGACCTCTGTCAGAAACTATCGTTGCTGGCACACTGTGCAAACGTACTATCTCATCAACATACACTCGAGCGAGTTTCTCAGATGTATACGTCGTCTTCACTGGTAGGAAATGGGCAGACTTCGTCAATTTGTCCACTATCACCCAAATGGAATCATGATTCCTAGTTGTCCGGGGTAGACCAACTACGAAATCCATGGTTATATGATCCCATTTCCACTGCGGTATCGGCAAAGGTTGCAACGTACCTTCCAGACTCTGATGTTCAGCCTTCACTTGCTGGCAAACCGCACAACTCGCTACGAACTCAGCTACATCTTTCTTCAAACTGGGCCACCAATACAAGTCCTTCAGACTATGATACATCTTGGTGACACCCGGATGCATAGCATACATCGACATATGTGCTTCCTCGAGCACCAACTTCCTCAGATCATCAACATCTAGAACCACCATCCTATCACGAAAGCAAACCAGTCCATCCTCAGACTCATGAAACCCATCACGCTTTTCACTTCCGAACTCTGATCTGATCAACTGTACTGCTTCATCTGTCTGTTATGCATCCTTGATCTGTTGTCTCAACATAGGCTTGACTTGCATCTGTGCTAAAAGACCAGACAACAAGGAAACTTCCATCTGTACATTCATCTGTCGCAGGGAAACAAACATATCTCGCCTATGGCCTACCAGAGAACTCAACCGTGCTTTCTTTGAAGAAAGAGAAGAAGACTTTCTGCTCAACACATCCGCTACCACGTTTGCCTTGCCAGGATGATACTCGATAGTGCAGTCGTAATCATTGATCAACTCCATCCATCGACGTTGTCGCATGTTCAACTCGTGCTGCGAAAAGATGTAATTCAAATTCTTATGATCCGTAAAGATCTGACACACTTCCCCATAAAGATAGTGTCTCTAAATCTTTAACGCATGAACCACTGCTGCCAACTCCAAATCATGAGTTGGATAATTCTCCTCATGTTTCTTAAGCTATCGCGGGGCAAAAGAAACCACATGATCTTCCTGCATCAGCACACAACCTAAATCCTTCTTGGAAGCATCACAGAAAATAACATAGCCCTTCCCAGACTCTGGCAGAATTAACACTGGAGCACTGGTCAGCTTCTCCTTCAAACTCTGGAAAGCTTGTTGACATCGATCATCCCAAACAAAATGTACATCCTTTCTCGTCAACTTCGTCATTGGCAAAGCAATCACACTGAAATCCTTGATAAACCTCCGGTAGTATCCTGCTAAACCCAGAAAATTGTGAACTTCTGTCGGCGTCTTCGGTTGTTCCCATTCTGCAATGGATTCCACCTTCTTCGGATCTACTTTGACTCCTTCAGCAGATATCACGTGACCCAAGAAAGTCACTTCATCCAACCAGAACTCACACTTGCTGAACTTGGCATACAACTGACGTTGGCGAAGAAGAGTCAACGCTCGACAAAGATGTCGATCATGCTCTTTCTTATTCCGACTATAGATCAAAATGTAATCTATGAAGACTACAACAAACTGATCTAAGAACGGATGGAACACTTTGTTCAACAAGTCCATGAAAGCAGCAGGTGCATTGGTTATCCCAAACGGCATCACCACAAACTCGAAGTGACCATACCTCGTTCTAAAAGATGACTTTGGTATGTCATCCGCATTAATCCTCAACTGATGATATCCAGACCGTAGATCGATCTTCGAAAACATTGTAGCACCACGCAACTGATCAAATAGATCATCTATCCTCGGTAACGGGTACTTGTTCTTGATCGTGACTTTGTTCAACTGCCGGTAATCTATACACAACCGCATCGAACCATCCTTCTTCTTAACAAAAAACACTGGAGCACCCCAAGGTGACGTACTTGGTCGGATAAAACCTTTCTCCAACAACTCTTGCAACTGCTTCTTCAGCTCTGCCATCTCTAACGGAGCCATCCTATATGGTGTCTGTGCAACTGGCTGTGTTCCTGGCACCAGGTTGATCTCGAAGTCAATTTCTCGGGGTGGAGGAACATCAGGAAAATCCTCAGGAAACACGTCTGCAAACTCTCGAACAACTGACACCTCCTCAAGACTAGGACCTTTCACCTTGGCAACCGCAACGGTATCCACCACGTGAGCTAAAAATGTTTCACATATTTGTCATAGCAACTTCTCTGCCACCATAGCCAATATCAGACATGTCGGAAGAATCTTCCTATCTCCCTGGAAGATCCACTTCTCTCCAACATCATCAAACACTGCCTGCTTGGAACCACAGTCCAAGACAACCTTATATTTTTCTAAGGTATCCATCCCAAGGATAACATCGAAACCATGCATATCAAGCGGTATAAGATTCTCTTGGATGCGGTGTCCTGAGAAAGACAAGACACAAGATGGACACTCTTCTCGAAGCAACAAAGAACCACTAAGAGGGGTTTCTAACAACAGGCTATCTTTCTTACAACTAACAGGTAAATGATAGTTCTCAAGCATACTATAGGTGATAAAAGAGTGTGTATCACCCGGGTCAACCAGAACAGATATAAAGCAAGAAGAAGACATATCAGAATGAAATAACTCCATCTGACCTGTCACCACACGTGGGTTGACTATCGCCTCCGGCTGATTCATAGCGTAGAATCGAGTCGTTGCTTGCTGTCCACGTCCTCTGCTTCCTTGAGCAGACAAACCAGCTAGAGACGCTTGACCGCATCCTCGCCCTCTGTTACCACTGAGCTGCTGTCTGCCAGATCCTTGGAAACTCTGCCTCAGTTGCTGCGTCACTTCAACACCTCTATTCGGGCAATTGAGCCAGAAATGCCTGACTTGTCCACAAAGATGACATGACATGTCCTCAAATCGTGGTCTAGCTGGCCCTGTCACTGCCACAGAAGTTGTACTGTATGCCTTGGATGGTGAAGAAACATAACCTCTTCCTTTACTCGGAGACCATTGAGATGGTACACCAGAACTTCTCATCGTTGACGGTGCCACAAACCTTAGCTTCTTGAAGCCACCAAACCTCTGTCCTTGGAACTGAGAAAGTCTTTTATGAGACATGGATTCTCTTTTCTCCCTTACTGACCTTTCAATCCTTCAGACATATTCCACAAACGTAGCAAACTGCTCTCGATTTTCCAACGCAGACACAGGTGTTGTCAGCTCAGAACTCAGACCCTTCTCGAAATGTCTGATCCGCTCCTCATCTGTTGCTGCCATGTGAGGACAAAACCTCAACAGATCCATAAACTTGGCTTCATACTCGGTGATGTTCATTGTTCCTTGTCGCAAACTCTCAAACTGACTGATCTTCTCATCTAGATACGTCTTCAGAAAGTATCTGCTGACGAACTCACGCCGGAAAACTTCCCAACAGATCACCTCACCAGGACGCTTCTCCTCCTCGATGGTCCACCAGTGACCAGCACTACCCTTCAGAAGGTAGATAGTGTGCTTTACTTTGTCTGCCTCGGGGATGTCGAGGATCCGGAAAGCCTTCTCAAGACTTGTCAGCCACAGATCCGCATTCGCTGGATCAGCCGTTCCAGCATAATCCAAAGCTCCGACTCGGCGAAGCCGCTCGAAGGTCTTCCCAATACCCTATGCTTCTCCATGGGGAACCTGTGCTCGCGGAGGAGGCACTGGTAATCGCTCAACCATGAGATTCATCGTAGCCATCATCTGCCCCATAAGCTGTTGATAAGCAGGATGTTCAAGAATGGCTGGGTTAGGTTGGGGGACCTCAGGCACCCGATCTTCATGTGCCTATCCAGCTGCTCCATCAACTGATGCAGCATTGATGTACTCAGCAGAGTGTTCTTCATGGTTTCCAGACATCTTGACTGCTCTTCCACTGAGGGCAGAAGATATTGTAAGAAAACCTGTAAAACTCACAAAAAAAGACTCAACCTAGTCCTAAATCCCTGTAGACTCAGCGAACCTAGAGCTCTGATACCAAAACTTGTGGCAACACATCCCACTATCACACAGACAGCGAGGTGTTACGCAAAAACGTGCAGAAATCACCATAACCACAGATGATCAAAAACACGGGTTAATTAAAACTGTTTGCGGAAAGCTGATAAACTGAGAAACTATTACATTCCAGTCCTCATCCTGTACAGAAACAGGTTATATATACATATACAAGATCTGATACGTGTCCACAACTTAAAGGAATAGCTGTCTATCCATCACATGAGTTCACCACCTATTCATATACATAAAGGCCCACATCCGGCCAACAACAGGATATACAAAACATCATCGATCGTACATCGTGAAACAACGTCAAAACATTGCCAAGGACCTGAGAGTACAGGGATGACTCTAGACTCTACTACAAAACATCCAAAACAGCAGCATATCCCTCACTTGCCTTCTACTGCTCATCTAGCTGCTCGGCCGCAACACCACGACCACCACCGCGTCTAGCTCAGCTACCTGAAAACCTTCGGAGTGAGACAATTGAACATTGTCCCAGCGGGAAACATAACTTCCCACCACAACTACAGAACCTCAAGAAGATAAAGCTTAACAGCAATTATCTGATAACATGTATAACAAGAGCATTTATATAAAGCAAAGCTATTCTTACCGACAAGCCTACTAGCTGTACAAAAGGCATATAACCAAGTATCTCTCAATAGAACATGATTGACAAGATACGATATATATTGCTATGTAACATGAGGAACATATAAGTAACTGCAAGATATAACAAGATTAACTACACAAACAAGGCCTCAACCAATGTTCCGTGTTTTGCCCTAAGCAATATATACTATATGGCTAGATTACATATTCTTATGTCCTGAGGAAGTGAACTGTACCATTCAAATCCAACCGACGGCTGCGAAACCCGGAGCTGGTGCCATACAAGGTCACATGGAAGAGCCGGACTCCACGACCTCCCACCTCGTGGTCAGTTCACGAGTACAACACAAGTAGGACCGCAGTCTCATGCTGAAGTGGTCTTAGCCACAGGGTCAGGCTACCCTCTGCCTAGCCCGCCTCGGTACAGGTCTCGGTGCTAGTGAAACTGAGCCACGGGCATGTTCACCGTGCTCTGAGCCATGAACGCATTCATGCTCCTCATATCACATATCCTGAGCCATGGGCCTGTTCACCATGCTCTTCACACATATGGGCTACGGGCCTGAATCTGCACCCTTGAGTCTACAACCGAAGTTGCACTCTTACCTCCTCAGTTTAGGCTAGGAGCAACCTCGCATATTCAACAATATGCGCTCCGGGTTAACCCATAGGAGAACCCGTTTCACCATCACCAAATCCTGACGATGATGGATCTATGGCCAGGGCAAACTACATGATATATTCCACTGTAATTATTTAGTATCTTTTAGATGGATTGTAAGATTCAACCAAGTTATATAACATGCAACCTATAACAGAATAAACAACATAAAACTCAACATTATATTTTTATTACAATTCACATCATATTGATCCATCACAAGGATCCCACATCACATGTTATCACTTGGCTTCTTGCCAAACATCCAGATCCATCTCAAGGATCATCACATACCATGGGATCTTAATCCCTCATCATATAGTGCCACTACCTCTCAAGGCTTACATCATCAATATGGGATAGCAATCCAATACATCATACATATGATCTCATTAGCAAGAGTAACTTATCAAAGCAAGGTTACTCATCATATATACCTCATAGCCTTTTCATGGCTAAGCAACACCTGCATGGTTAGGGTATACAATAATCAACATGAATAACTTAGAAACTCATATTATCAACATAGGGTGACATTTAGGATTAAGCGCATTATCAACACAAAGTGACTGTAGAGATTATATCCTTTTATTAATCATGCCTCCTAACACTCTGCATGACATGCTCATTATTATTCTTGGGTATAATACCGATGATTATGATGATTAAGATAAAAGGAACTAACGTTGCCATCATCATTATACTAAGCATATAACCATAAGGTTGTTTGCATAACGCAATGAACCATCGTTACAAGGGACCCTCACCAAAAGGTATCAATGCACCAAACAGCAATGCTGCGTTGCTACAGAAGCAACCAGCGCGCGACGCCACATTATGGGGAGAAGATGTAACGCACATCAGGAGTGGAGGGGTGTTGGACACCCTCACATATCGGGCAACGCCCGTCACACCCAAGCATTATCGGCCGACACTCAAGGGCAGCGCAACGCCCATCACGCTCCACTCACAACGCCTGATACAAGGGCTAACAACCAGGTCATCTCAAGGGAATAACAACTAAGAGAGAGAGAACATATCCACAAAACGTGCAACCACTTTAGCCAAGGCCTAACGGCCGACACAGAGCAAAGCACGGGGTTGTGACGCCCGTCACAAGAGCCAGGGGTGTCACCCGACACCTCAACCTATCGCCCAACAAGGCCTATCGGCCAACACAAGCCACACTTGGTCTATCGCCCAACACAAGAGCAACCATGTCGCCCAACACACTAAGCCAAAGGATATCGTCCACAAGGTCATCCTCTTCCTCAAACACAAGGTTCTCTAAACCCTATAGGGTCAAGAAGACATCTCACCAAGAAAATCTAAACCATAAGGAGGATCGGCCAACAAAGATATTAAAGCAAGGTACTAAACTACAACAACATATAAGCAAGAAAGGAGGGAATGTGGCTAGGGTTAGAAGTTATGCAACCCTCCTTGAGCAAGGAAGAAGAAGAGCTCCAAGCTTCAAGGGATATCGTCCACCAAGATGCTCCTTCCAAGGGGGTATCGACCACCACCAGCAAGGAAGAGGGTTGTGTCGTGCAACCAAGGTAGAGAAAAGACTTAAGGGGTCAAAGGAACTCAAAGCAAGAAAAAGAACCACCTATATAGAAGGAAAGGGAGGAGAAAACAAGGTTTGTCCAAGCAAGGTGTCGGCCACCCAAAGGACACTTGTCCTAGAGTTCAAGCCACCACTCTAGCAAGCCTTATACACTTGTCCAAGGTCTTTGCCACATGCACGCATCAAGCTCCAAGTGTCCACTGGTGGTGACACAAACGAGGTCAAAGCTGGGTCAAACACCATGGGCGACACAACATGGCACCATGGGCGACACAGCCACTCATCCAGGCCGACACACTCACCTCCTGGGCGACACAAGCTTAACCAAGCCAAAACAAGGCACCTCAAGGCCCAAAAGAACTCAAGCAACGAGCCCAAGCCTTCCTCTCAACCCTAGAGGAAGCAATGAGAGAGGAACACCTCACAAGGTGCCAAACTTGCTCACAAAACCCTAGACTTGGGTTATTTGCAAGTAGCACCTCCAACTCTCAACAGAGCACAACCAAACCCTAATCACCACTAAAGGTGATTAGCAAGCACCAAAGCATCAAGGTTAAGCAAAACAAACAGGGTAAACCCTAAACAAAGGTCAGGGTCCTTACAAGAGTCGTGAGTGGATGCAAAGTAGTCTAACATGCAGTTCACAGTGGGAGAATATGTGACATGAAAATCTGACCCCTCTAAGTTTTAGCTAAGAGAGCTGAATCCCCGATGCATGGGTTCTTTTGACATTATTTGGTGGAGAATGTTAAGTTTGCCCTTACCCCTCAGGATAATGTGATGTGTGATGAATTCCATGTGTCCAATTTAGAGTACTATGTGAGGTACCCAGGCCATGTGTTGATCAATGAATCTAGTGAGCCCCAAGGGAGGCTGAAATGACCTGAGTCACCTTGAGGTTTATAGATGCCAAGGTGAAAGAACTCAAAGAAAAGAATATGTGATGATAAAGGTTCTTTGGAAACGCCATGGATGAGGTAAAGCCACATAGGGGCCGACGATGGACATGGAAAAGTCTTATCCTCAATTGTTTGTTTGTTTGATGGAATTTTGAGGACAAAATTCTTATAAGAGGGGAAGGATGTTACAACCCCAATTTTTGGGTTCTTTTGGGTGGAAATGTAATATCCTCAATTTTAGTTATATTGAATTATAAAATACGATGCATGAATTAATTTGATAATTCCCCAATAGTATTATTGGTGGAATAATAATGTTGATCGCATTGTGGCAGGTATGCTTGTAGCACAAGTGAAATATATACATATATATAAACATATTTGTACACTAATTAATGATAATGGCTTTTTGTAGCCGAATCCAAGTCATAATAAAAGCCAAGATTTTCATATAAGGGAAAACAAGGATAATGTGTTTAATTGTTTTCCAAACAAAATACCTTGTCTTTCCCCTAATATCAATTAATGCTTGAAAGAAAGGTATTTTTGAAAGATTATAGAAAAAGATATATCTTTTGATGGAAAGATATTAATTACTTCTTTTCCTTAAATCAAGTTTACATCATATGATAGTGGTGGTTTCCGATGGATCTATATAGAGAATAACAATGGGTTCTATAATGTAGTTTCCTAAAATATAAAGGAACTTGACCCATCGATCCGTGATTAACCTATATACGTAGGAAACTATGGAAAATGAAAGCGTTTAATGGAGACGAACCCTAAAGGTATGAGAGCAGTGAATGATCTCCGTGAGAATAGTATATATATGGGACTAGACCTCCGTGAAGAGGGCATGGAATTGGTTTCTCAAAGATGCTCTTTTCTCCTTTTTCAATACCCTTCTCCTCATAATGCATGGTGGGTAGCAGCATCGTATCATGGAGTCGGTCAGCGTCCAAGAGGGACGAAAGTGTTGGCCGAGAGAAACTAGTAACAGGCACTGCCCCGAGTCAACAACCTCTCCTTCAAAGCGGTAGATGAAGGAAGTTCCACAACATCATTGAGGAAGGATCTGGGAGAGATGCTCTAGGATTCTTCAAACCTGACGGCTGATAGTACTCCGCACCTGACTCCCTCCTCTAGACACATCTCCTTCAAGTCTCGGTGGGGGCATCGCCGCAGGGCGGTTGTCGTGGAGCACCACATTGTGGGTGCTTGCGGGAAGTACAGGTGAACGAATTCATGTCGTGGTGATATCAACGGACGAACATGGAGGCGGAGATCATAGCCACAAGACCGTAAATGAAGGAGGGAGAGGAGGAGGTGATGGCTACGAGATCAGGGTGGTGGTGATGGGGATCGGCATAGGCGCAGGCGGCAGCGTCGGCCACTGTGCAGAAGGCACCCACGTGCGAGAACATGGAGCAGCCACCTTGTCCATGAAGAAGAGGTGCCCTGGGCCTGGTGGAGGTCGACGGAGGAGGGGCGGTAGTTTCCGGCCACCCTCAAGCTTTGGGAGAGAGGGGGTGAACCCCCACAGTCGACGGACGTCGACCGCAGCGCTGGGGCGCGCGGGGGAAGAAGATATCTGACATTTGGCGATTATACCCTCCGGGGTATGAAGGTCGCGCGTGTTAAAGGAGGGCAGAACCGTCTTTTCGATATATTTTCCAACTCAATGGACAGTGGTGCATGCAAGGAGTGACGTGGCGTGCTTTGATTGGCCGAAAAGGTAATTTCTTTATTAACTCATAATTAAATACTGGTAACTCCAATTGGGACGAGTAATATATGAATTTTGCTCAGAAAAATGAGGGGAATCTAATAAAAATATAGTTAGCAGCCAATTCCTCTTGCAATTCGAAAAGTAATGGAAGTTATCAACTTTAATACTTTAATGATTAAGAAACCCTATTTTGAAGTAATTAATGTGTTTAGTGGGGTTTAATGGATGATTGAAGTTGATATTAACCTGATAATGATAAAAAGGAACATTAGGAACAAAAGCATGAACTTTGCATGTAATCAGTATTTAATGTGCATGAATATACTTTAATGGGCCTTGAAGCCCTGATATTGGTAAATTTGACTCTTAATGGCTTTAACTATTCAAAATCATGAATAAAGTTGAAATATGATGAATATAACCTATTGCGAGTATAAAAGTTCCTAATTGTGGATAAATACCCTTAATGTAGAAATTAGGGTTTTCTAGTGGATAAAAGGTAGAATTAATGATGAATAACGTTCATATGTGAATTAGACCATAATGAACTACGAATTGATGACAAATGAGCATAATGATCTTGTCATGGATTAAAAGGATAAAAATAGTAGAATTAATGAATAATGATGCCTTTAATCCAAAAATAAGGTTATATGTTGTTAAAAGGTAACCTTAATATCTTTTGTTAAGAAAAGGTGAATAATTAGGGTTTATGAGTAATTAGGGTTTAAAATAGTAAAAGATGCAGGGAAACCCTAATTGCAATGGAAACCCTAAGAAGCGAGCTAGGTTTAATAGATCTTGATGGCATGATTAATGATAGGAAATTGTATGCATATTTCAGGATCTCATAATGTGCTTGCTTGCTTATTTGGATTTCTTGATTTGATTATTTTGTCTCAAATCAGCCTGACAGGTATGTGGTTACGCTTATGGATAATCGTCTTAGTTTCACGACGATTCCCGAAGATTTTATTGGTTGTTTGAAATAAACTGCTTGGATGACTTTTATTTCATGCAACTATAAAGTGACTATGATTATCACCATAAGTAAGTATACATGACTGGCTCAGATCCTGGTCCTCCTCTGTGGCTTTGCTAATGATGAAAAGGGTAACCTGATAAAGGGTCTACTTATTAAGTGGGACCATCAGGTTGTTAAGAGTTAGGGATTGGGCTACCTATGGGTAGTGCCATGTGACTCTTAGCCCAATAAGAGTTAGGGATTTGGCTACCTATGGGTAGTGCCATGCGACTCTTTAGCACACCATGAGTTAGGGATTGGGCTACCTATGGGTAGTGACATGCGAATCAACCCTAGATATTGATCTACCTGTTAAGTAGGATCACGCAGGGTTCAATGGGGATCTTCCATGAGGAAGGTAGCATCCAGGTCCACTGTAGGGACAGCGCAGAGGTTAGGGTATGTAAGGATTGAGCAGTTATGTTAAAAATGTAAATTTGTTTGTTAAATCATATTTGATTGCAATATGTTGTTATCATAGTTGCACGATTATTGTTTCCCCCACATACCAGCTGCATGATGGCCGATGTTTTGTTTGTCGACGTTTTAGGTACAGAGCCAAAAGGATAAATAGTAAATCGTCATATTGTGAAATACATGAATTAAAATATGAGGAGGATTAGTTAGAGTAGAATCCATATGTGGATAGAAGTTTAGAAATCCAAGTTTCAAAAGGTATGCAAAGTTTTTATTTTTACCATATTTTATTATAGTTGGTAGAATTTAATAATTGTTATTGATTATTTGTCAAACCTTTGATCTGGGTTATTGGATAACATCTCTGACCTTTCGGTCTCCCTTAAATGGGGGTTACCGGGAGGCGGGGTCATTACACTTGCACTTCAATATTGATGCTCATGATGAATTGTGATGCCCTAAAATGATATGATAATAAACTGATATACCTCAATAGAATTAACTCATCATGACCAAGGGAGGTCTAGTGAAGAAAGAGCATGTAATCATGTTTCCTTGGATTGTGTGTGGTGGCTGATATGGCTAACCCTAATCTGATACAACTCAGACCCTGGAGGCTGACACACTAATTGATAGTGTGGCTGATTCCCTAGTTGGTTGAGTGGCCAATACCCTATCTAGTTGAGTGGCCGATACACAATGAAGTGGTATGACCAATACACAAGGTGATAGGGTGGCCAATACCCTAGAATACACCATAACCAATATACCTTCTCAAGTACATTACAATCGATACTTTAATGTACCTAGGCCGACACAATTACATGTGTCTAATTCGATACAAGGTTTGATGTGTCTTGGTCGATACAAGTGAAGATGCTTAGGCCGACACAATCACATGTGTCTAGGCCAACACAAGGTGTAGCAGGTAGGCCGATGCACCTTGATGATCATAAACCAATACCAATTGACATGCTTTGGCCGATATAAGTAATGGTACTTTGGCCAACACAAGGTGTAACATGTAGGCCGATACACCTAGGCCGACACACCTTGATGAATGTAGGCCAATACACCTTGAATATAATTAATGGATACACTTTGAAGTAATGAGATGGATATACTTTGTAAAATGTAGCCTAGTATACCCTAAAGAGGGTCAAGTCAATATAACAAGGTAAAGTTGAATCTAATATCCTAGTAAGGATGAAAGAGAAACTTGTACTACTTATATGAGAAAGGTAATACCTTATGTTGATAATCAATTAATGATAACTGATGAAAGTAATCAAGTATGATTGAATACTTATAGTAATGAATTAAACTCCTAGATGTGAGGGGTTATGAATTAGGGTTCGATTGTTGCATAAAATCCTAAAGAGTAAAGACCCTAATCGGTTACAATAGAAGTCCTAACCCTAATTATAGAAGGGTTGTAACTTGATTGATAGATTATATGTGATACAATTGAATGTAAAGATAATAATATGAACTCCTAAGAATGAGGATCTATGGTATAGGGGTGATGATTGAATATAACCCTGGAAACCCTAATCAAGTTAAAAAGAGAAACCCTAACCCTAATCACAAAAGGGAATGCAATTTGAAAAAGCATGATAATAATATATATTTAGTGGTTACCACGAATGCCTTAAGATTATAGCCAAGTGATGGATATAGTGGTTATAATCTAATATAGCTTGATTATGCCTCATGAGACCTATGGAATAACAGTTTCATAGAAATAATGTATATAGGTTTGATGATCTGGCAAAAACATAATTGCCTAAAAGGTGATGTGTCATTCAATGGTGAGTTTAAGGGATTGATATCCCATGATGAAAATGATAGGGTAACACAGAGGTGTTCTAACTTTTAAAGAATCTTAGACAAAATGATATACCTTCATTTTACTATATTGGCAAATTGATTAAGGGATTATTCTCTTACAACTTGGTGCTGACATTTAAATTGATGTTTCTTTTATTATGAGACCCTAATCATGCAAATGTCTTGAGATGATAAGCATAGCCAACTATGGGCTATAGTGATGTGACATTATATAGATTGAATGGGCCTTGTGAGCCATGTAAAATACTTGAACAACATATATAATGTTTTTATGGGTCTTATGATTTAGTGTTGGTTGTTGCCGAATGAGATGTGACATTATTTAATAATAAACTAAAAAGATTGAAACCTCATGGTATGTGATAATCAAGTATATGGGTCTAATGACCTAAAGATGTTTGTTGTCTGGTAAGAGGTGACATTGTTCAAAGATGAGCTGAGGGTTTGATACCCAAAACATGTGATCATGATGAAAATATTTAAAGGATGAGATTCCCAGTAATATGTTCAAGGGATTGAGATCTCAGGATAAGTGTCACAAGATATGTTCCAATTGATACAAGATTTCTTGAAAAGATATGTCACACCATTCTATGTATCCTTTATTTACAATTCATGCTTGTAACTTGATTGATGCTAAAAGATGTTGTAATGCACTTAGTTTATCAAGTAAACTAAACATGTAGTTGCCCTGGCCATAGATCTATTCATTGTCAGGATTTTTTGAATGGTGAAATGAGTTTAACTCAGATCGCATATTGTTGAATATGCAGGGTACAAATTGTATCCTGAATCCATAGGATTGGCTGAGAGCCATTTCCTAAAAGAGTGCAGTCGAGGCCGTAGCTCCAATACAAAAGAAGAGTATGGTTGTCGGCCATGACTCAATATATATAAGTAGAATTGACTGAAAGTCATACCTTGAACAAAGAACATGCTACGCGATGTATCTCTATAGAGAAGAGCCTCTATACGCCAGGCTAGCAAAAATGCAAACCGACTCAAATGTCACTGCCAATCTCGTACTGACTAAGGAAGATGAGGTTGCAGATTCTGACTCATCCATAGACCTATATGGCACTGATACTAGCTTCATAGTGGTCAGTTGGAGATGAAAGGTATATTCCCATCTCTGCATGGCATAAGATGGATTGTTTTAAAATGTAATCAGTCGTGTAGCATATTTTTTAAGGATCAAATACGGAAACATTGGTTGAAACCTTGATTTGTTTTTATATTGTTTAGTTTATATCAATTATACATGTTCTTCATATTCCTTTAAAAGTGATTAAATAGTCTATTTCTCAGTTAGAGATAATCGAACTAATGAGATATTGAGATTGTTCTATCATGTATATGATCAATAGTTATACATGTTTAATTTAATAAAGGTTTCTTCTCCTCTCTTTTATAAAAGTTTAAATGTGATAATAATAATGTTGACGAAGATTTATATCTCTCGCTGAGACTTGTTGTCTCACCCTGTCAGTTCCATTACCTTTTAGGTGGATGTGCACAAGAAGATAGTGATCGTATAACCAAGAGTGAGCAACAACAATAGGAATAGTAGTAATAGCTTAGGTTGAGTGTGTTGTTATGTGTCTAGTAGAATAGAGTCCTATGAGTCATCATGTACTCTCAGGTCCTTGGGAGATAGTTTTCTTATCTTATTTTACGATCGATTGGAGATTTTGGCTAGAAATGCCTTGATGTATGATGTTTTGTTTGTATACGTTTTTGGTAAAGCAACTGCTGTCTCATATCCTTGCACCTTGGGCCTTTTTTTTTAAGTTCCTGGCATTGGATCTTTGTGGTAAAACGGTTTTAAATTTTTAGTGATTTTTGGTAATTCATAGTTAATGGTTGTTTCCGCGAGGTTTTACATGAAGATTGTTATCGTTGGATAGCAGTTGTCACATTTTTTTATGCTTCCATCTCTTTTGAGAAATCATTCAGTGAATATATGAGAGGATCTATAGCATACCGACAGAGATCAAGTTTCTTCATTCATTGACTAAGGCATTGTCGCAACAAAAGCATGATGGTCATGCTATACCACGTGGTATAGGATATGTAGGTGATTGACTTTAGTGCAAGTTGAAGATTGTTGGTGTATATGCCCTAGAAGCCAATCACTAGATGATGGCTACTAGGATATTTGCACTTTTGATTTGATTAATAAAGTCAATTCCAATTTATTGATGCACATTTAATTATTGTGATATTAATGTATGTAATAAATGTCCTTATAATGATTGGTTTTGAACCATGGGAGTTTAATTCCATTACTTGAACATGAGATCCTAATGGATGCTAAGAACGGTATTCTTAAATGTCCCTAGTCAAGTATTATTGTGGATTGGATAACAATAATACATGTGAGACTAGTATGTGTGGTGATTGGTGACCATGTCTCATGGGTCATACGTATTGGATACCAAGTCAGACACATAGGTACTTCTTAGAGAACAAGTGTGTTGAATACACCACCTTGAGAATGATTCATGGACCATTATATGATATTCATAATCGACTCTCAAGTGTGATAGTGGTGTTGTGGTCTTTCGACCTAAAGCCACTACAATGGTGATATGAAAATCATCAAGCTTTGTCACTACCCAATGTGATATTGAAGGTTGCCATGAAGGTAGTGATTGGGTATAGTGAGAATCATGCGACACATTGTGAGTGATGTACAAGTAATTAGTTACTTCCATACAATAGGAGTGATATACAAGGCCTCTTGATAAGTGAGACTAAAGAAATACATGGCCATGCTTTTATGAGTTCGTATGTGATATTGATCTCATATGTATCTTGTTAGTCTACTTGGAGATTCAAGAGCATAGATTGAATGTTACAAGGATGATGTTGATAATGCATCGGAGTGCACTACAATCACTAAGATAATTATCTAAGAGTTTAATCCTTTTTCTACTTTCCGATTAAGGTTAATATAGAAAGGGTCGATCCTACAAGACAACGCTTTTAAGGTTGTTAACTCTAATCCCAATTGTTTGAAGAACTTTTTATTTCTTTTTGGTATTTTTATTTTTAGAACGGAAAGTAAAGATCGGATTTGGGTTGTTGACTATCACTAAAGCAAGAAGGAAACACAATAATATTGCACTTAACAAGAAATAAATTTGCCATGTCACAAGGAAAATTGAGATGATTGTTAACACAAATAAAACTATTATGAATGAAAGACTGGAATGTAAGGAAAGCAGATCAAATGGTGATTGAATCAAGTGATGAGAAATCGAGGCTTTTAGGGGGTTTTACCACCTTAGCCCATGTGAGATTAAACTAAATCCTTTAAAATGACGAATACGATGAAGGCATGTGAATTAATTAAAATCCACAAAAGATGGACCCCACATGAGCCCATTGGTCTTGGTGCTCATGTTTCTCAGTTCATCATCCCAAAAGAGGAAGATTCACGGTCGTTTCAAAACCCCTATGTGATTGGTTTTTGTAAGGACCCTGACCTTCGTTTAGGGTTTACCCTGTTTGTTTTGCTTAACCTTGATGCTTTGGTGCTTGCTAATCACCTTTAGTGGTGATTAGGGTTTGGTTGTGCTCTGTTGAGAGTTGGAGGTGCTACTTGCAAATAACCCAAGTCTAGGGTTTTGTGAGCAAGTTTGGCACCTTGTGAGGTGTTCCTCTCTCTTTGCTTCCTCTAGGGTTGAGAGGAAGGCTTGGGCTCGTTGCTTGAGTTCTTTTGGGCCTTGCGGTGCCTTGCTTTGGCTTGGTTAAGCTTGTGTCGCCCAGGAGGTGAGTGTGTCGGTCTGGATGAGTGGTTGTGTCGCCCATGGTGCCATGTTGTGTCACCCATGGTGTTTGACCCAGCTTTGACCTCATTTGTGTCACCACCAGTGGACACTTGGCGCTTGATGTGTGCATGTGGGAAAGACCTTGGACAAGTGTATAAGGCTTGCTAGAGTGGTGGCTTGAGCTCTAGGACAAGTGTCCTTTGGGTGGCCGACACCTTGCTTGGACCAAACTTGTTTTCTCCTCCCTTTCCTTCTATATAGGTGGTTCTTTTTCTTGCTTTGAGTTCCTTTGACCCCTTAAGTCTTTTCTCTACCTTGGTTGCACGACACAACCCTCTTCCTTGCTGGTGGTGGCTGATACCCCCTTGGAAGGAGCAACTTGGTGGACGATATCCCTTGAAGCTTGGAGCTCTTCTTCTTCCTTGCTCAAGGCGGGTTGCATAACTTCTAACCCTAGCCACATTCCCTCCTTTCTTGCTTATATGTTGTTGTAGTTTAGTATCTTGCTTTAATATCTTTGTTGGCCGATCCTCCTTATGGTTTAGAGTTTCTTGGTGAGATGTGTTCCTGACCCTCTAGGGTTTGGAGCACCTTGTGTTTGAAGAAGAGGATGACCTTGTGGATGATATCCTTTGGCTTAGTGTGTTGGGTGACATGGTTGCTCTTGTGTTGGGCGATAGACCAAGTGTGGCTTGTGTTGGCCGATAGGCCTTGTTGGGCGATAGGTTGAGGTGTCGGGCGACACCCCTGGCTCTTGTGATGGGCGTCACAACCTTGTGCTTTGCTCTGTGTCAGCCGTTAGGCCTTGGCTAAAGTGGTTGCACGTTTTGTGGATATGTTCTCTCTCTCTTAGTTGTTATTCCCTTGAGATGACCTGGTTGTTAGCCCTTATATCGGGCGTTGTGAGTGGAGCGTGACAGGCGTTGCGCTGCCCTTGAGTGTCGGCCGATAACGCTTGGGTGTGACGGGCGTTGCCCGATATGTGAGGGTGTCCGACACCCCTCCACTCCTGACGTGCATTACATCTTCTCCCCATACCGCGACGTTGTGTGCTGGTTGCTTTTGTAGCAACGTAGCGTTGCTATTTGGTGTGTTGATACCTTTTGGTGAGGGTCCCTTGTAACGATGGTTCATTACGTTATGCAAACAACTTTGTGGTTATATGCTTCGTATAATGATGATGGCAACGTTAGTTCCTTTTATCTTAATCATCATAATCATCAGTATTATACCCAAGAATAATAATGAGCATGTAATGCAGAGTGTTAGGAGGCATGATTAATAAAAGGATATAATCTCTACTGTCACTTTGTGTTGATAATGCACTTAATCCTAAATGTCACCCTGTGTTGATAATATGAGTTTCTAAGTTATTCATGTTGATTATTGTATACCCTAACCATGCAGGTGATGCTTAGCCATGAAAAGGCTATGAGGTATATATGATGAGTAACATTGCTTTGATAAGTAACTCTTGCTAATGAGATCATATGTATGATGTGTTGGATTGCTATCCCATATTGATGATGTAAGCCTTGAGAGGTAGTGGCACTATATGATGAGGGATTAAGATCCCATGGTATGTGATGATCCTTGAGATGGATCCGGATGTTTGGCAAGAAGCCAAGTGATAACATGTGATGTGGGATCCTTGTGATGGATCAATATGATGTGAATTGTAATAAAAATATAATGTTGAGTTTTATGTTGTTTATTCTGTTATAGGTTGCATGTTATACAACTTGGTTGAATCTTGCAATCCATCTAAAAGATACTAAATAATTACAGTGGAATATATCATGTAGTTTGCCCTGGCCATAGATCCATCATCGTCAGGATTTGGTTATGGTGAAACGGGTTCTCCTACGGGTTAACCCGAAGCGCATATTGTTGAATATGTGAGGTTGCTCCTAGCCTAAACTGAGGAGGTAAGAGTGCAACTTCGGTTGTAGACTCAAGGGTGTGGATTCATGCCCGTAGCCCATATGTGTGAACAGCATGGTGAATAGGCCCATGGCTCAGGATATGTGATATGAGGAGCATGAATGCGTTCATGGCTTAGAGCACGGTGAACAGGCCCGTGGGTCAGTTTCACTAGGGCCGAGACATGTACCGAGGCGGGCTAGGTAGAGGGTAGCCTGACCCTGTGGCTAAGACCACTTCAGCATGAGACTGCAGTCCTACTTGTGTTGTACTCGTGCACTGACCACGAGGTGGGAGGTCGTGGAGTCCGGCTCTTCCACATGACCCTGTATGGCACCGGCTCTAGGTTTCACAGCCGTCGGTTGGATTTGAACGGTACGGTTCACTTCCTCAGGGCATAAGAATATGTAATCTAGCCGTATAGTATATATTGCTTACGGAAAAACACAAAACATTGGTTGAGGCCTTGTTTGTGTAGTTAATCTTGTTATATCTTGCAGTTACTTATATGTTCCTCATGTTACATAGCAATATATATCATATCTTGTCAATCATGTTCTATTGAGAGATACTTGGTTATATGCCTTTTGTACAGCTGGTAGGCTTGTCGGTAAGAATAACTTTGCTTTATATAAATGCTCTTATTATACCTGTTATCAGATAACTGTTGTTAAGCTTTATCTTCTTGAGGTTCTGTAGTTGTGGTGGGAAGTTATGTTTCCCGCTGGGACAGTGTTCAATTGTCTCACTCCGCTGGTTTTCAGGTAGCTGAGCTAGACGTGGTGGTGGTCGTGTTGTTGCGGCCGAGCAGCTAGACGAGCAGTAGAAGGCAAGTGAGGGATATGATGTTGTTTTGGATGTTTTGTAGTAGAGTCTAGAGTCATCCCTGTACTCTCATGTCCTTGGCAGTGTTTTGACATTGTTTCACAATGTACGATCAATGATGTTTTGTATATCCTGTTGTTGGCCGGATGTGGGCCTTTATGTATATGAACAGGTGGTGAACTCATGTGATGGATAGACAACTGTTTCGTTAAGCTGTGGACACATATCAGATCTTGTATATGTATATATAACCTGTTTCTGTGCAGGATGAGGACTGGAATGTAATAGTTTCTCAGTTTATCAGCTTTCCGCAAACGGTTTTAATTAACCCGTGTTTTTTATCATCTGTGGTTATGGTGATTTCTGCACGTTTTCGCGTAACACCTCACTGTCTGTGTGATAGTGGGATGTGTTGCCACAAGTTTTGGTATCAGAGCTCTAGGTTCGCTGAGTCTACAGGGATTTAGGACTAGGTTGAGTCTGTTCTTGTGAGTTTTCCAGGTTTTCTTACAATATCTTCTGCCCTCAGCGGAAGAGCAGTCAAGATGTCTAGAAACCATGAAGAACACTTTGCTGAGTATAGTGATGCTGCATCGGTTGATGGAGCATCTGGACAGGCACATGAAGATCGGGTGCCGGAGGTCCCCGAACCTAACCCGGCCATTCTTGAACATCCTGCTTATCAACAGCTTATGGGGCAGATGATGGGTACGATGAATCTCATGGTTGAGCGATTACCAGTGCCTCCTTTGTGAGTATAGGTTCCCCATGGAGAAGCATCGGGTATTGGGAAGACCTTCGAGCGGCTTCGCCGAGTCGGAGCTTCGGATTATGCTAGAACGGCTGATCCAGCGGATGCGGATCTGTGGCTGACAAGTCTTGACAAGGCTTTCCGGATCCTCGACATCCCCGAGGCAGACAAAGTAAAGCACGCTGTCTACCTTCTGAAGGGTAGTGTTGGGCACTGGTGGACCATCGAGGAGGAGAAGCGACCTGGTGAGGTGATCTATTGGGAAGTTTTCCGGCGCGAGTTCGTCAACAGATACTTTCCGAAGACGTATCTGGATGAGAAGATCATTCAGTTTGAGAGTTTGCGACAAGGAACAATGAACATCACCGAGTATGAAGCCAAGTTTATGGATCTGTTGAGGTTTTGTCCTCATATGGTGGCAACAGATGAGGAGCGGATCAGACGTTTCGAGAAAGGTCTGAGTTCTGAGCTGACAACACATGTGTCTGTGTTGGAAAACCGAGAGCGGTTTGCTACGTTTGTGGAATCTGTCCGAAGGATTGAAAGGTCAGTAAGGGAGAAAAGAGAATCCATGTCTCATAAAAGACCTGCTCAGTTCCAAGGACAGAGGTTTGGTGGCTTCAAGAAGCCAAGGTTTGTGGCACTGTCAGCGATGAGAAGTTCTGGTGTACCGTCTCAATGGTCTCCAAGTAAAGGAAGAGGTTATGTTTCTTCACCATCCAAGGCATACAGTACAGCTTCTGTGGCAGTGACAGGGCCAGCTAGACCACGATTTGAGGACAAGTCATGTCATCTTTGTGGACAAGTCGGGCATTTCAGGATCAATTTCCCGAATAGAGGTGTTGAAGTGAGGCAACAACTGAGGCAGAGTTTCCAAGGATCTGGCAGACAGTAGCTCAGTGGTAATAGAGGGTGAGGACGCGGTCAAGCATCTCTAGCTAGTTCGTCTGCTCAAGGAAGCAGAGGACATGGACAGCAAGCAATGGCTCGATTCTACGCTATGAATCAGCCGGAGGTGATAGTCAACCCGCGAGTGGTGACAGGTCAGATGGAGTTATTTCATTCTGATATGTCTTCTTCTTGCTTTATATCTGTTCTGGTTGACCCGGGTGCTACGCACTCTTTTATCGCCTATAGTATGCTTGAAAACTGTCGTTTACCTGTTAGCTGTAAGAAAGATAGCCTGTTGTTAGAAACCCCTCTTGATGGTTCTTCGTTGCTTCGAGAAGAGTGTCCATCTTGTGTCTTGTCTTTCTCGGGACACCGCATCCAAGCGGATCTTATACCGCTTGATATGCATGGTTTCGATGTTATCCTTGGGATGGATACCTTAGAAAAATATAAGGTTGTCTTGGACTGTGGTTCCAAGCAGGCAGTGTTTGATGATGCTGGAGAGAAGTGGATCTTCCAGGGAGATAGGAAGATTCTTCCGACGTGTCTGATATCGGCTATGGTGGTAGAGAAGTTGCTACGGCAAGGATGTGAAGCGTTTTTAGCTCACGTGGTGGATACCGTTGTGGTTGCCAAGGTGAAAGGTCCTAGTCTTGAGGAGGTGTCAGTTGTTCGAGAGTTTGCAGACGTGTTTCCTGAGAATTTTCCTGGTGTTCCTCCACCCCGAGAAATTGACTTCGAGATCAACCTGGTGCTAGGAACACAGCCAGTTGCACAGACACCATATAGGATGGCTCTGTTAGAGATGGTAGAGCTGAAGAAGCAGTTGCAAGAGTTGTTGGAGAAAGGTTTTATCTGTCCGAGTATGTCGCCTTGGGGTGCTCCAGTGTTGTTTGTTAAGAAGAAGGATGGTTCGATGCGGTTGTGTATAGATTACCAGCAGTTGAACAAAGTCACGATCAAGAACAAGTACCCGTTACCGAGGATAGATGATCTATTTGATCAGTTGCGTGGTGCTACAATGTTTTTGAAGATCGATCTACGGTCTGGATATCATCAGTTGAGGATTAATGCGGATGACATACCAAAGTCAGCTTTTAGAACGAGGTATGGTCACTTTGAGTTTGTGGTGATGCCGTTTGGGCTAACCAATGCACATGCTGCTTTCATGGACCTGATGAATAGAGTGTTCCGTCCGTTCTTAGATCAGTTTGTCGTAGTCTTCATAGATGACATTTTGATCTATAGTCAGAATAAGCAAGAGAATGATCGACATCTTCGTCGAGCGTTGACTCTTCTTCGCCAACATCAGTTGTATGCCAAGTTCAGCAAGTGTGAGTTCTGGTTGGATGAAGTGACTTTCTTGGGTAATGTGATATCTGCTGAAGGAGTCAAAGTAGATCCGAAGAAGGTGGAATCCATTGCAGAATGGGAACAGCCGAAGACGCCGACAGAAGTTCACAGTTTTCTGGGTTTAGCAGGATACTACCGGAGGTTTATCAAGGATTTCAGTGTGATTGCTTTGCCAATGACAAAGTTGACGAGAAAGGATGTACCTTTTGTTTGGGATGATCGATGTCAACAAGCTTTCCAGAGTTTGAAGGAGAAGTTGACCAGTGCTCCAGTGTTAATTCTTCCAGAGTCTAGGAAGGGCTATGTTGTTTTCTGTGATGCTTCCAAGAAGGGTTTAGGTTGTGTGCTGATGCAGGAAGATCATGTGGTTTCTTTTGCCTCGCGACAGCTTAAGAAACATGAGGAGAATTATCTGACTCATTATTTGGAGTTGGCAGCAGTGGTTCATGCGTCAAAGATTTGGAGACACTATCTTTATGGGGAAGTGTGTCAGATCTTTACGGATCATAAGAATCTGAAGTACATCTTTTCACAGCACGAGTTGAACATGCGACAACGTTGATGGATGGAGTTAATCAATGATTACGACTGCACTATCGAGTATCATCCTGGAAAGGTGAACATGGTAGCGGATGCACTGAGCAGAAAGTCTTCTTCTCTTTCTTCAAAGAAAGCACAGTTGAGTTCTCTGGTAGGCCATAGGCGAGATATGTTTGTTTCCCTGCGACAAATGAATGTACATATGGAAGTTTCCTTGTTGTCTGGTCTTTTAGCATAGATGCAAGTCAAGCCTACATTGAGACAGCAGATCAAGGATGCACAGCAAACAGATGAAGCAGTACAGTTGATCAGATCAGAGTTCAGAAGCGAAAAGCGTGATGGGTTTCATGAGTCCGAGGATTGATTGGTTTGCTTTCGTGATAGGATGGTGGTTCCAGATGTTGATGATCTGAGGAAGTTGGTGATCGAGGAAGCACATATTTCTATGTATGCTATGCATCCAGGTGTCACCAAGATGTATCATAGTCTGAAGGACTTGTATTGGTGGCCCGGTTTGAAGAAAGATGTAGCTGAGTTCATAGTGAGTTGTGCGGTTTGCCAGCAAGTGAAGGCTGAACATCAGAAGTCGGAAGGTGCGTTGCAACCTTTGTCGATACTGCAGTGGAAATGGGATCATATAACCATGGATTTTGTAGTTGGTCTACCCCGAACAACTAGGAATCATGATTCCATTTGGGTGATAGTGGACAGATTGACGAAGTCTGCCCATTTCCTACCAGTGAAGACGACGTATACATCTGAGAAACTCGCTTGAGTGTATGTTGATGAGATAGTACGTTTGCACGGTGTGCCAGCAATGATAGTTTCTGACATAGGTCCTCAGTTTACGAGTCGTTTCTGGGAACAATTGCACAAAGCATTGGGAACGCAGTTGAGGTTCAGTACAGCTTTTCACCCACAGACAGATGGACAGTCTGAAAGGACTATTCAGATTTTGGAAGATCTCCTTCGAGCTTGTGCTTTGCAATTTCTAGGCAACTGGGATGTACATCTGAGTTTGATAGAGTTTTCCTACAACAACAGTTATCAGCGGAGCATTGACATGGCTCCTTATGAAGCCTTGTATGGAAGGAAGTGCATATCTCCTTTGTGTTGGTATGAGTCTGGTGAGTATCAGCTTTTGGGTCCTGAGTTAGTGCAGCAGACAACAGAAAAGATCAAAGTGATACAGCAACAGTTGAAAGGGGCACACGACAGGCAGAAGTCTTATGCAGACAATCGTCGATGACCTTTGGAATTCCAGGTAGGAGACAAGGTGTATCTTAAAGTCTCTCTGTGGAAAGGTGTGCTAAGGTTTGGTCGGAAGGGTAAGTTAGCACCCAGGTATATGGGGCCTTACACAGTCATAGCACGTGTTGGCAAGGTAGCTTACGAGTTAGAGTTGCCTCCAGAGTTGCACAGGTTACATCCAGTGTTCCATGTCAGTATGCTGAAGAGAAGTCATCCAGATTCGGGAACAGTGATACAACCAGTTGAGGTTGAGCTTGATGAAGATGTGACCTATGAGGAAGGTCCTGTGGCGATCCTTGACAGAAGGGTCAAGAAGCTGAAGAGGAAGGACCTGGTTCTTGTGAAAGATCTTTGGCATCATCGTGGCGTTGAGGAAGCCATGTGGGAGCTTGAGGAAGAGATGAGGAGGAAGTATCCCTTGCTTTTCTCTTCGGATTTCGGGGACAAAATCCCTTAAAGGGGGTTAGCTTCTAAGGACCCTGACCTTCGTTTGGGGTTTATCCTGTTTGTTTTGCTTAACCTTGATGCTTTAGTGCTTGCTAATCACCTTTAGTGGTGATTAGGGTTTGGTTGTGCTATGTTGAGAGTTGGAGGTGCTACTTGCAAATAACCCAAGTTTAGGGTTTTGTGAGCAAGTTTGGCACCTTGTGAGGTGTTCCTCTCTCTTTGCTTCCTCTAAGGTTGAGAGGAAGGCTTGGGCTCATTGCTTGAGTTCTTTTGGGCCTTGAGGTGCCTTGTTTTGGCTTGGTTAAGCTTGTGTCGCCCAGGAGGTGAGTGTGTCGGCCTGGATGAGTGGTTGTGTCTCCCATGGTGACATGTTGTGTCACCCATGGTGTTTGACCCAGCTTTGACCTCATTTGTATCACCACCAGTGGACACTTGGAGCTTGATGCGTGCATGTGTCAAAGACCTTGGACAAGTGTATAAGGCTTGCTAGAGTGGTGGCTTGAGCTCTAGGACAAGTGTCCTTTGGGTGGCTGACACCTTGCTTAGACCAACCTTGTTTTCTCCTCCCTTTCCTTCTATATAGGTGGTTCTTTTTCTTGCTTTGAGTTCCTTTGACCCCTTAAGTCTTTTCTCTACCTTGGTTGCATGACACAACCCTCTTCCTTGCTGGTGGTGGCCGATACCCCCTTGGAAGGAGTAGCTTGGTGGATGATATCCCTTGAAGCTTGGAGCTCTTCTTCTTCCTTGCTCAAGGTGGGTTGCATAACTTCTAACCCTAGCCACATTCCCTCCTTTCTTGCTTATATGTTGTTGTAGTTTAGTACCTTACTTTAATATCTTTGTTGGTCGATCCTCCTTATGGTTTAGAGTTTCTTGGTGAGATGTGTTCTTGACCCTCTAGGGTTTGGAGCACCTTGTGTTTGAGGAAGAGGATGACCGTGTGGACGATATCCTTTGGCTTAGTGTGTTGGGCGACATGATTGCTCTTGTGTTGGCCGATAGACTAAGTGTGGCTTGTGTTGGCTGATAGGTCTTGTTGGGCGATAGGTTGAGGTGTCGTGCGACACCCTTGGCTCTTGTGACGGGCGTCACAACCCCGTGCTTTGCTCTGTGTCAACCGTTAGGCCTTGGATAAAGTGGTTGCACGTTTTGTGGATATGTTCTCTCTCTCTTAGTTGTTATTCCCTTGAGATGACCTGGTTGTTAGCCCTTGTATCGGGCGTTGTGAGTGGAGCGTGACGGGCGTTGCGCTGCCCTTGAGTGTCGGCCGATAACGCTTGGGTGTGACGGGCGTTGCCCGATATGTGAGGGTGTCCGACACCCCTCCACTCCTGACGTGCGTTACATCTTCTCCCCATAACGCGGCATTGCGCGCTGGTTGCTTTTGTAGCAACGCAGCATTGCTGTTTGGTGCGTTGATACCTTTTGGTGAGGGTCCTTTGTAACGATGGTTCATTGCGTTATGCAAACAACCTTGTGGTTATATGCTTAGTATAATGATGATGGCAACATTAGTTCCTTTTATCTTAATCATCATAATCATCGGTATTATACCCAAGAATAATAATGAGCATGTAATGCAGAGTGTTAGGAGGCATGATTAATAAAAGGATATAATCTCTACTGTCACTTTGTGTTGATAATGCGCTTAATCCTAAATGTCACCCTGTGTTGATAATATGAGTTTCTAAGTTATTCATGTTGATTATTGTATACCCTAACCATGCAGGTGATGCTTAGCCATGAAAAGGCTATGAGGTATATATGATGAGTAACATTGCTTTGATAAGTTACTCTTGCTAATGAGATCATATGTATGATGTGTTGGATTGCTATCCAATATTGATGATGTAAGCCTTGAGAGGCAGTGGCACTATATGATGAGGGATTAAGATCCCATGGTATGTGATGATCCTTGAGATGGATCCAGATGTTTGGCAAGAAGCCAAGTGATAACATGTGATGTGGGATCCTTGTGATGGATCAATATGATGTGAATTGTAATAAAAATATAATGTTGAGTTTTATGTTGTTTATTCTGTTATAGGTTGCATGTTATACAACTTGGTTGAATCTTGCAATCCATCTAAAAGATACTAAATAATTATAGTGGAATATATCATGTAATTTGCCTTGGCCATAGATCCATCATCGTCATGATTTGGTGATGGTGAAAAGGGTTCTCCTACGGGTTAACCCGGAGCACATATTGTTGAATATGCGAGGTTGCTCCTAGCCTAAACTGAGGAGGTAAGAGTGCAACTTCGGTTGTAGACTCAAGGGTGCGGATTCAGGCCCGTAGCCCATATGTGTGAAGAGCATGGTGAACAGGCCCATGGCTCAGGATATGTGATATGAGGAGCATGAATGCGTTCATGGTTCAGAGCACGGTGAACAGGCCCGTGGCTCAGTTTCACTAGCATCGAGACCTATACCGAGGCGGGCTAGGCAGAGGGTAGCCTAACCATGTGGCTAAGACCACTTCAGCATGAGACTGCAGTCCTACTTGTGTTGTACTCGTGCACTGACCACGAGGTGGGAGGTCGTGGAGTCCGGCTCTTCCATGTGACCTTGTATGGCACCGACTCCGGGTTTCGCTGCCGTCGGTTGGATTTGAGCGGTATGGTTCACTTCCTCAGGGCATAAGAATATGTAATCTAGTCGTATAGTATATATTGCTTAGGGCAAAACACGGAATATTGGTTGAGGCCTTGTTTTTGTAGTTAATCTTGTTATATCTTGCAGTTACTTATATGTTCCTCATGTTACATAGCAATATATATATCGTATCTTGTCAATCATGTTCTATTGAGAGATACTTGGTTATATGCATTTTGTACAGCTGGTAGGATTGTCGGTAAGAATATCTTTGCTTTATATAAATGCTCTTGTTATACTTGTTATCAGATAAATGTTGTTAAGCTTTATCTTCTTGAGGTTCTGTAGTTGTGGTGGGAAGTTATGTTTCCGCTGGGACAATGTTCAATTGTCTCACTCCGCTGGTTTTTAGGTAGCCGAGCTAGACGTAGTGGTGGTCGTGGTGTTGCGGCCGAGCAGCTAGACGAGCAGTAGAAGGCAAGTGAGGGATATGTTGCTGTTTTGGATGTTTTGTAGTAGAGTCTAGAGTCATCCCTATACTCTCAGGTCCTTGGCAGTGTTTTGATGTTGTATTACGATGTACGATCGATGATGTTTTGTATATCCTGTTGTTGGCCGGATGTGGGCCTTTATGTATATGAACAGGTGGTGAACTCATGTGATGGATAGACAGCTGTTCTTTTAAGCTGTGGACACGTATCAGATCTTGTATATGTATATATAACATGTTTCTGTGCAGGATGAGGACTGGAATGTAATAGTTTCTCAGTTTATCAGCTTTCCGCAAACAGTTTTAATTAACCCCTGTTTTTTATCATCTGTGGTTATGGTGATTTCCGCACGTTTTCACGTAACACCTCGCTGTCTGTGTGATAGTGGGATGTGTTGCCACAGTTTTATTGTTCTAAATCTGAATTTCCATGGTCATTTCCATCCGGATTAACATGTGATCAAGCCAATTATTTACTTTGATAGATCAATAGTTATTGAAACCAAAAGCCATCTAGAAGTCATTCTAAGGATTAGTCGATTAAGCCATGGCTAAGGGGTTATTCCCCTTGCCTCGATAGGGAAACTACTTGCTCATGCTTGTAGAGGAAAGGGAAACGGAGGAAAGAAGTGTTCTAGCCATAGTCTAGACTTACCAAAGGATTAGTTCCTTAGGCTAGAGACAATCAAATGGTTGACCCTTAATTCCTTGCTCCAGTCTATAGAAGAAGAAGGAGAAGAAGAAGACTAGATCTGAAATGAGCAAGGTACAAGAACACAAATTTAAGAGAACACTTAACTTGCAAATAACCAATCTTTATTGATGAATAGAACACAAGAACATAAGAACAATAGCTCGATAATTCTCAGTACAAAAGATGATGCAAAAGATGATGATCGTGAGGAGGAAGCGCCCCCTCTATAGGGGAAGGAGGGGGCTTTTAGAACTAGGGTTGTGGACAATTGGGGTTGGCAGGTGCAATTTTGAACTGGCCGCACACTGTAAACTGATCGGTTGTGAGACCAGTCGATCGGTTGGGTGTATGGTAAGGGTGGGAGTCGGGGAAGCAATCAACAACCCTAAGTCCTGGGTGGTAGTGCTCTTTGACCCGCTCAGTTTGGGAGGGAAAAATCCCACTTTAAGGTCTGAAATGATCGTTTGATATTCAAAAGGCGCGCCATCTAGACTGAATGTTTGGACGAGGCTCGATGGTTGAGGGATTGCGTCAACCAATCGTCTGGAACAGGTGAGGCGATCAGCTGGAACATGTGAGCTGATCATCTGGAACATGTGAGGCGATCGACTGGAATATGTGAGCCGCTCGTATGGTGTTCTGAGTTTGCAAGAAAGACATAGATTCTGGTGAGATTCAAGTTCGATTATGATAAAAGGAAGCAAATAACAATTTGTTTCTTTTTAATGGATAAAAATAAGAATTTCCATGTGACAAGACTTAAAAGGCTGTGAAAAGGGGTGATGAATCCGCACACATAAATATACCACAGACTTAAGCCTTTGCTTGTCCTCAAGCAAATTAAGATATCAAAATAATTCAATTTTTTTTTAAACAGCATCTTCAACCTCCCTTAATTAGTAGTATCTTCTATCCTTTTCATGGACAAGAAACCCATCTCCTAGAATCACAAAATACAAGTTCTATTTTTCTTACAACAAATATTTTTCATAACTTTCTCTTTCAAACCTATACTTTGCAAAAACAGTCTTAATCCTACTTGCATTTCAACACTTGAAAAATTAAAATTCTCTTTTTTTTGGCACGAGAATGAGAAAAGGTGAGGTGTGGAAGAAGGACCTCCTCTATTTGACTCAGGATTTTAATTTCATGGATTTGTGCCCCTATTACATTTGCAAGGGATGTGGAAGAATAATCCCTCCTCTATTCGACTTGGGAAATTGACCACAATTTTTGTGTGTGTGCTCTTTTTGGCATCTTTTGGTGGTACGCCCCTATTAAATTTATGAGGGGTATGAAATAAGGGAGAGAGAAGGAGCATGCCACCCCAGACTTAGGGTTTTACGTGCAGATTATTTTCCCATGCAATTTTTTGTCTCGAGTATTGTTGCATTAGTAAGAAAAAATGTGTAAATACATTATATGAGAAAGATTGATCAGTTAATCTAATGTTAAAGATAAGAAAGTTTGCATTTGATTCTATTTGATACTCTAAGGCTTGTCATATTTTCCAAAAATATTGCTAATTTAGGTATGGTGAAGTTGTTGTTTTAAAAAAAATGAAAATTTTGAACAATTTTGTTAAATAAAGATTTATCTAATTTTTGAAAAAGAAGATACATCAATTGGCCGACTAGGTAAAGGCCAAAGGTTTGAAAAGGGAAAATGCACTAGATTTTGAAATACAAAAATAAATTGTCGAAAGGGGAGATAAGGGGTGGAACACGTACCACCCACCCCAACCCCGGACTTAGAGTTTTTCTCGTCCCAAGCAAACCCTTAGATCGAGATGGAGGGAAGAAAATCATTGTGGTGGTGGATGTTGCTGGTGGGAGGAGTAGTAATTTCCCCAGTAAGGGGAGTGGGGATCTAGGTAGGCCTGTTGGGCCCCATACTCCTTGTAGGATGGGAGTCTAGGGGCATAGTGGCCGCATTCCACATGCCAAGACTCCTGTGAATGTTGCATGAGATACATGTGGTTGAGCTGGTGGCCCTGGCACTGCTGCTTGCACTGAATCTCATCCAGCTGCTGTTGGACCTTGTAGAACCCAGAAGCACCTGCATTGTCGTCTGGTCACCGCCTGGTGCGACGGCGTGGTGGTGGTGGTGGACCAGAGGCATCATCGTGAGCCTCTAAAGAAATGATCCTCTTGTGGGCCTGTGGCTCGGGGACGTCGTCTGGGTCTAAGTTCTCCAGACTATACCTCTGGATGTGCCCTGGTAGATCAGTGAGCTCATAAATAAGGTTTGCTGCAGCAAACCTTGCATGCTAGGGAAGCTGTAGAACCTCCTGTGAATCCTTGAAAAGAAGGTAGTATACACCATTGGCACCCAAGCGAATGAACTTGCTAGTTTTCATGTAGTAGTTGTCGATCAGGTGGTTTTTGAGTGAGATTGGTGCAAAAGGAATATGGGTGTAGCCAAGAAAGATGGTGAGCTAGGTGACGAAATGGCCGATGAGGAAGGATGATGAGGTGGTATGGCTGGCTTGGGTGATGAAGTGTTCTAGAATGGCATTCTCCTAGTTGAAGGGTTCTTCATTCAAGAGCCACCAGAGGGCATAGAGCTCAACATAGGTAATGGGTCCCTGAGTACCTTCTCTACTAATAATGGTGCAAGCAAGGATGTGATGGAGGTAGCAGATCACCGGGTTGTAAATGTTGGAGGCCTTGGGCCCACTAGGAAGGTGGGGCATGAGATCGGTGATCTCATCCCAGAACTTGTCTCTGTCATACCGGTCGGGGTAGGAATCATGGGGTCGCTCATACAATGATCTAACCAGTAGTCGTCTACACCGCCAAGGATGAAAGAAGTGAATTGGTGGGTGGAGATCTCTAGATTTTCCCCAAAAATGTAGATCTTGCAACTGGAGTTGCCTCTGGAACAGTGATAGCGGCAGAAGGTAGACAAGAACTCAAAAGTGAGATCGCTATGCACTGAGGTAACATGTTAAGAGAAGAGGAGAATGTGGTTTTTATGGAGAATGTTGTCGGTGGCTTCATAGATTCCGAGGGAGTTGAGGGTAGTGTCACATGCCCAATGGGGGAGGGAAACACATGTAGAAAACAAGTTTTCATAACGTTAGAGGTGGTCGGTGCTGGTGAACTAGACATAGCTGCCAGGGATGGGGGCTATGCGGGGTGGACAGGGGGTGGTGGAATCTGGGTCATTGCTCACCTTATGGTTGCTCCCAATCTCACGGAGAAGAGCCTCTGCATCATTGATGTCATTGAGCATTTCCTCATTGAGCTCGGGGGAGGACTCACCAGTGGGAGAGGGTGTGCGAAACTGAATCCCGGGGTAGGATCTAGCTCAGCGAGGTGGGTCCCGGGAGGAAGAGACAGTGGACTTCCCTTTGTTCTTGTGGAAACAGTTGAACATGGCTACTGTAGGGTACAATCTGATCATTTGGAGCACTGAGATGATCGGTTGGCGAAGGTCATACGGGCGGCTCAGACCTAAAATGGTCGATTCGTAGGCTGAAGAAGGGAGAAGTGGTGTTGGCTGGTCAAGCGGTTCAAATCTAGTCGCTTAGTAGTGAGGGCGCGAGACGAGTGGCTCACAGAACATCTAAGGCGACCGTGGCGGGGCAGAGGTGGGAAAGGTGATAGCACAAGACGAGCGGCTCATGGAGCAGGTGAGGTAAGAGCAACGGGGCAGAGGCGGTCGGCCAACTGGGAAACGTCAGGCAGGTGGCTCACGACAAGGAAATTTCTCACAGAGGATGAGCAACTCGCTTCACTGTCGATCAGATGAGGAAGCGAATCGAGCGGCTTGCTTGACCATCGGTCGGCCAAGGAAGCAAAGCTCAAGTGGTGAGAGAGAGGCGGCTAGGTTTAGGGAAGAAATGGATGAGGGTGAAGCTTGCACCTGGGGGAGGTTATATAGCCATGTGAGGGTGTCGAACCGATTGGCTGGTAATCGATCCAATCGGTTTAAGGTGTTGATCGACGTAGGCTTAGGGCAGAATCTGATGTGTCGAGGTGCCTCGCATTCAACCAACGGTTGGCTCGAGGGATGCATGATTGCATTAAGTGATAACCTCCAATTTTGTGATGTTATCTTAGTAATATTCTTCAGTTTTCCACACTCTTTCTCAGATAAAGTAGACAAAATCTCTAACTATTCTCTTTTATTGCAAACAAACTGCTAGAATTAACTTTTCTTCCTTTTACTTACAGAAAAAGACACAAAAAAATCACAAAAGACTCAACCGGTCTCAAGACCGCATGAAGCCAACCGGTCTCAAGACCGCATGGAGTCATACGATCTCAAGACCGCATGGAGTCATACGATCTCAAGACCGCATGGAGTCAACCAGTCTCAAGACCGCATGAAGCCAAATAGTCCCAAGACCACATGGAGTCATACGATCTCAAGACCACATGGAGCCAACCGGTCTCAAGACCACATGAAGCCAAACGGTCCCCAGACCGCATGGAGTCATACGATATCAAGACCGCATGGAGCCCAAACGATCTCAGAGTCCAAACGGTCTCAGAGTCCAAACGGTCCCAGAGTCCAAACGGTCTCAGAGTCCAAACGATCTCAGAGTCCAAACGGTCTCAGAGTCCAAATGGTCTCGGGGTCCAAACGGTCTCAAAGTCCAAACGGTCTCGGGGTCCAAACGGTCTCAGGGTCCAAACGGTTTCCAAGACCGTTTGGACCCAAAATTTACCAAACCGTTTGGACTTCACTTAAGGCCTATAAATAATACCCAAGGGGTCCTCCCAAAGACATCAAGTTTCAGACGCCCAGAGGTTGCCTCTCCTACTCCAGAGCTATTCCTCCATCCTCCGCCCAAAGGCTGCCGGTCTGAGATCCACGCTCCATTCCCAAGTTGCTTTCTCTCTCATCGCCAAAGAAGGTGGGAAGGGGAGTCCTCATCATCGAGCAACCTGTGAAGTGTGAAGATCGTCCTTCTCTCTCATTCTAAGGGGTTGACTTTCCTCTCTCCTTCGTGGGGATGACATTCTCTCTATCTCTCTCTTCTCTCCTCCTTCTTTGTCCTTGCTATGAGCGAGTAGTCTCATTTCACTAGGGTGCGGGGAGTAGCCCCGCTACCCATGTTTCATATCATGTAATGTAATCCATAGTTTGCAATAGAGATATACTTTCTGCTTAGTTTGACATCAATCGTTTAATGAATGCTTGTTGCTTGATCACCAACTTGTGTTATCTTTTATCTTTTAGTATGAATTGTCTATGTTTGTACTATTAGATTCGAAACTCGATTGTATGTTGGTTTTTGGTGCATGCATCCACCATGCACCTATTTCGGTATCTAGGAGTGCTTTCCAAGAAGTGAAGTAAACTCACTTACATCGTTGCACTTTCATACTATGAAATGGAATCAGTTGACGTATGAAAGTACAACCTTGATAAGTCGAGGAACACACTTTGCGGAGGGAATGTTGTAAAGTAAGTGACCATTCCTACAAGGATGGCTGGCATTACAACATTCCCATGCTCCTCGTAGTTAGTTCTCCGAAAGGAAGCTAAGTCTACAAAGATACTAACTGATCTAACTCTTATTGCATGTTATGTTTTTATGTTGCATGTCTTGATCCATGCGTAGTGGTGGTGAAAACTGATCACATCCTAGTGATTCCTTATCATTGTTAACAACCTAAGTTTACTTTCTTGCTTTTACTTTACTTGCATTTAGTTTAAAACAACCAAATCAAATCTTTGGACTAAATATCAACTATTAAGGAGTTAAGTGAAATTCTTACGTTTTCCATCTTGTTGTTGCCTACAAGACCGTTGTCCTGTGGATTCGACCCTTAACTATACTGTGATAAGACTTCCACATATCTCAGCATACGTGGGTGGAGTTTTAACCTAGTATAAGCAAGGCTAAACCTAAAGACTTACTATCTTTGGGATTTTTAGTGGTGCACGCAATTCCACGTGAGTGGAAGCTCCATCATTGAGTCGATCAGTTGAGACACAAAATGTTCAGTTCGGGCTGCTGAAGGGCCGCTGTTCAGGAATCCCCAACCGATCGGTTGGCGCTGTGATCCGATCAGTTGGCTTGCCAGAGAAAAAGGGAATGGAACAGGATGAAATAAGAAAGTAAAGAAAATGCAAAGAAGAAAGATAGGGTTGGGTTGCCTCCCAACAAGCATCTTATTTAACGTCGGTGGCTCAACAGATGAGAGACCAGTTTATTGATATGGGGGAGGCTGAGGTTCGGTCAAATTAAGATCTTCCAAGGATGAACATTTATTGGTGTCTGAAGCGACAAGGTCTTCAGTGGTTATGTATTGTTTGAGTTGATGCTCGTTAACCTTAAATTCACCCAGAACTTTATCCCAAAGAAGAAAGGTACCATGTGGATAGGCACAGTTGACGAGGTGGGGACCATACCATATGGATTTAAGCCTTCCGGGAAAAAGCCTTAGTCTAGAATTAAACACTAAGACTTGGTCACCTTCTCTAATGTCCTTGCGCTTGATGTGACTGTCATGCCATAGTTTAGTTCGGTCTTTGTAGATTCTTGCATTTTCATAAGTGCTCATTCTAAGTTTGTCTAGTTCATTCATTTGGAGTAGATGTTTTTCTCCGGCTGCAGAAAGGTCAAAATTTAGGCTTTTGATGGCCCAGCTGGCCTTGTGTTCTAATTCTATCGGGAGGTGGCATGATTTGCCATAGATAAGCCTAAAAGGGTTGGTACCTATGGGTGTCTTGTAGGCAGTTCGGTATGCCCACAGAGCGTCATTGATTTTCAACGCCCAATCTTTCCTGGTGCGACCAACACTCTTTTCTAAGATGGATTTGGTTTGTCTGTAGGATACTTCAACCTGTCTACTAGTCTGAGGATGGTAGGGAGTGGTGACCTTGTGGTAGACCCCATGTTTCTTCAATAAGGCCTCAAAACTTTTCTCAACAAAATGGTACCCCCCCATTATAAATGATGGTCATATGAGAGCACATAATCATATGAGTCTTTGAAGATGGTGGGCCAATAGAAACCACATTACAGGACCTTCTTGGTAGTTTTATGGGAACTCATGTGTCCACCATAGGGGCCAAAGTGACATTGTACTAGAATGTCAGTGCTTTCTTCTTGGAAGACACAGTGATGATATAGACCGTCAGCACAAAGTCTAAACAAATAAGGTTCATCCCAATAATAGTTTTTGATGTCATGCAAAAATTTAGCTTTAGAATGTCCCTTATACTCAGGGTGCAATACACCAACAACTAAATAATTTATGAAATCGGCAAACCAAGGAAATTGGGAGTCTACCTTAAGCAGTTGGTCATCAGGCAAAGATTCATTTATGGGGGTTTCATCGATTGGGATATAGCTAAGTCGACTTAGGTTATCAACCACGACGTTTTCAGACCCCTTTTTGTCTAGGATATCTAGATCAAACTCCTGCAATAGCAAAATCCATCTTATGAGTATGGGTTTGGCATCCTTTTTGGTCATGAGATAGAGAATGGATGCATGATCAGTGTAAATAATAACTTTAGAGACAACTAAGTATGAGCGAAATATATCAAATGCATAGACAATGGATAGCATTTCCTTTTCGGTGACAATGTAATTTCGTTGAGCTTCATCTAAGGTCTTGGATGCATAGTATATGACATGATGTTTCTTATCAATTCGTTGTCCTAAGATGGCACCTACAACATAATCACTAGAGTCACACATGATTTCAAAGGGTAGGGCCTAGTCTGGTACATGAATGATTGGAGTGGTTGTGAGAGCATTTTTCAAACATAGAAAGCTATCCATGCATGCCTTGTCAAAATGGAAAGGTACCTCTTTTTGAAGAAGATTGGTGAGAGGTTTCGTGATTTTGGAAAAGTCACGGATGAATCGCCGATAGAAATTGGCATGTCCTAAGAAGGCTCAGATGTGTTTGAATGAGGTTGGGGGTGGAAGCTTGGTGATGACTTCAATTTTTTCTTTGTCGACTTCTATGCCTTGGTTGCTTACCTTATGTCCAAGAACGATGCCCTCCTTAACCATGAAGTGAAACTTTTCCCAATGAAGGACTACATGTGACTCAATACATCTGTCAAGAACAAGGGTGAGATTTAAAAGGCATGAATCAAATCCATCTCCATAGACGGAGAAGTCATCCATGAACACTTCCATGATGGTTTCGGTCAATCCTGCAAAGATGGCTGACATACAACGTTGGAAGGTAGCTGGTGCATTACACAAGCCAAAGGGCACTCGTCTAAAAGCATAGGTACCAAAGGGACATATGAAGGTGGTCTTCAGGATGGATAGGAATCTGATAAAATCTTGATTAGCCATCTAGATAACAAAAGTATTGTTGATGGGCTAAGCATTCAAGAACTTGGTCTAGGAAGGGAAGTTGCTTTGTTGAGCTTCTTATAGTCAATACACATTCTCCACCCTATGACGATGTGAGTGGGAACGAGCTCATTCTTCTCATTTCTAATGATAGTGGTCCCTCCCTTTTTGGGAACAACTTGAACTGGGTTGACCCATGGGGAATCGGAGATGGGGTAGATGATTCCTACAGTCAAAAGTTTGATCACCTCTAGACGGACAACTTCTTTCATGTTTGGGTGGAGTTTTTGTTGTGGATCTTGGGAAGGTTTGTTGTCTTCTATCATTGGGATTTTGTGAATGCAGATGGATTGATCTATTCCAACTAGATCTGACATTTTTTACCCCAAGGCAGTTCCTCTTTTCCTAAGTTCACTCATAAGTTTGTTTTCTTGTTCAAGGGTAAGGTCAGAATTTATGTTGACAGTGCACAATTGTTGTTCATCAAGAAAGACATATTTCAAACCTATGGGAAGAGTCTTCATTTCTGGGGCCTTGGGTTGTTCAGGCTTTTCTTCCACGATGGAGATCATTTTAAGGTATTCGATTTCAACATTAGGGATCTCCTCAAAATTATCTAAATGAACCTTACATTGATCTAATTGTTCATTGTCAAAATCACATTCAGAGGGGGTAGTGAGGGCTGTGTGTAGGGGGTCATCAACTAACTCCCATTCCTGCCTCAGTTGGGATAATTTATCAATGCAATCAAGGAGGTAGACCTCTTCCTGGAAACTAGGCCCCTTCATGCTTTCAAACACCCTAAATTCTAGGCTTTGCCTCCTTAATCTCAATAGAATGGTACCAGCCTCAACATCAATCAAGGCTCGGGTTGTGGTTAAGAAAGGATCTCCAAAAATGAGAGGGTAATACAAATCTTCTTTTATGTCCATGATCACAAAGTCACAAGGGACATAGGCATCTTTCCCAACCTTAATCGGAATGTCTTCTATGATTTCCATGGGTTTGGTCATGGATGAGTCCTCCAGTTGGATGGTCATGGATGTGGGTAACATGTCATTGAATCCTAGTCTTTTGTAAAGGTTGTAGGGCATGATGGATATACTGGCTCCTAAATCAGCCATGCCCTTTCTACAGGCATTGTCACCTAAGTAGCATCCTATTCCAAAAGAACCAGGGTCCCTCTATTTTTAGGCATTTTACTTTGGATTATGTCTGAAGTGGTCCTAGAAAGTTTGATAGTCTTGTATTCTTCAGTATCATACTTCCTAGTCAAAAGGGATTTCATGTACTTGGACCAGGTAGGCATGTCTGCCAAAGCATCAGGGAAGGGAATGCCGACATGTAATTTTTTTCATAGTATCCCTAAATTTCATGAAGCGGGCGTCAAGCCTTGTTTGTTTGAGGAGGGCTTGGTAGGGAGGTCATGGCTTATAGATTGATTCTTCGGCTTCTGCCTAAGGGGGTTCATGGATGGTTGGTTCAGGTGTAGCTTCAGGTTCAACAACTACCATGTCCTCATCCTCGAATTCTAGAGGTGGGGCTGAACATTTTTCTGGAGGGGGAGGGGATTGAACCTTTCCCGAATGAGTGGAGACAACCTTAAGTTGTTCAGGATGTTTGGAGTTGTTTTCTGGCTGCCCAACAAAAGTTCCAGTAGGGGGTTTTGTTGGGCGAACAAGCGAGCTAGTTGGGCATCATTTGCCTTTTGATGAGCTTGTTGGGAAATGATGATTTGTTCCAAGGCAGCTGTCCTTTCGTAAGTTGAGGGAGTGGGAGTAAGAACACTTGGTGGTGGTTGAGGAGGTGACAAATTTAGATTTTGAGGGGGTAGTTTCAAGTAATGAAATTGTTATCCTTGATATGGTGGTCAGTTTGGGTGATTACCTCGGTAGTTCCCTTGGTTCCCAAAGTTTCTTTGGTTGTTGTATGGGAAATTAGGTGGTGGTCGGTTATTACTTTGAGGGTAGGGAGGCCTTTGTTGGGATTGGAGTTGGCTAGAGTTTTCAGCACATGTAAGGTTCCCATATTGGAATCCAGGATGGTTTCTAGTTTGATTGGGATTGTAGTAACTCTGGTCAGGTATAATGTGAATAGAGTTTAGGTCCTCCATCTATTGTCCTAATTCGGGTTGCATGGGAGTGTTGTAAAGGTATTGGCAGTGTAAGGTGGTGTGGTCATATCCTTGGCAGATGCCACAAAGAGAGTCTACAACTTTTATTTGTTGGGGTAACTCTCTAAAGGTGCCTAGGGATGAATCTAACCGATCTTGTTTTAGAGAAATTAATTTAATGCTTTCTGCTATGCTTTGGATATGAGGATCAACTTTAGCCTTGGCTACCTTAAGGATTCCACCAATTCCCCTTCTAGCCCTTGTTTCAGAAGCACGTTTAACCACCTCCCATGCACTGGTCAGACTTTGGTGCATGAAATTTCCTCTAGATGAGAAATCAAGATAAAATTTGGTATCATCATCAACACCACGATAAAAGATTTTTATGAGTTGGGATTGAGAAGGAGGGTAAAATTTCGCAAGAAACTTATTTTGTAGAACCTCCTAGGTTATGACATGTTCCTCACTCTCCATGGTGTTGTACCAACTACTAGCTTGTCCGGTGAGAGAGTATTTGAACAATCTAAGGCAGATGGCATCTTTAGAGATGCATGGGAGTTTGTTCAAAGAGAAAAGGTCAATGAACCTTTGAAGATGATATTGGCAACTTTCCCCATTATTGCCAGAGAATGGGTTTGCTTGGATCATGGTAATCCATTGAGTCCGGATCTCGAATTGGGGGGCAACAATGTTAGAAGGCACGACTGGGTGTTGGGCATAGGCAGATTTGGGAACAGAAAAATCTTTCAATTATTTTTGCCTTTCGGCTTCCCTCCTATTGGCTTCTAGAGTTTCTTGTTCAGCCATGTAGGCTGCTCGCAAAGCGGCTTCTCTAGCCGCTTGGTCAGCTAAGACGTGATCTCTTTGAGCCGCTAAAGCCTAGTTGATCCTATGAACAACTTCTTCTTCATCCACCCTAATTCAATTTTGACGGTTTAGATGGTGGAAAGTTCTAACTATCTCTGGATCAAACGATTGAAAATCACTGTTCAGGCGTTGCATGCACAAAATAAGCAGTTTAATCATGTGTAAAAAAATGGACTGTCGGAATGGAAAATCGGCAGAAAGAGGAGTAGCACTTCCAGAATGTTACTCAGAAGGCATAAAAAAATGAAAAAAGGTTTTTCAAAGGTTTTTGGGGGGTTCGAGAAAATAATCTTTTATCCCTGGCAACGGAGCCAAATTGATAATGTGTTGGAGTGAACTACAATTAATAAGATAATTATCCTAGAGTTTAATCATTTTTCTACTTTTTGATTAAGGTTAGTATAGAAAGGGTCGATCCCACAGGACAGGGTTTTTAAGGTTGTTAACTCTAATCCCAATTGTTTGAAGAACTTTTTATTTCTTTTTGGTATTTTTATTTTTACAACGGAAAGTAAAGATCAGATTTGGGTTGGTGACTATCACGAAATCAAGAAGGAAACACAAGAATATTGCACTTAATAGGAAATAAATTTGCCCTGTCACAAGGAAAATTGAGATGATTGTTAGCACAAATAAAACTATTATGAATGAAAGACTGGAATGTAAGGAAATCAGATCAAATGGTGATTGAATCAAGTGATGGAAAATTGAGGCTTTTAGGGGTTTTTGCCGCCTTAGCCTAGGTGAGAATAAACTAAATCCTTTAAAATGACGAATACGATGAAGGCATGCGAATTAATTAAAATCCACAAAAGATGGACTCCACATGAGCCCATTAGTTCTAGTGCTCATGTTTCTTAGTTCATCATCCTAAAAGAGGAAGATCCACGGTCATTTCAAAACCCCTATGCGCTTGGTTTTATTATTCTAAATCCGGATTTCCATGGTCATTTCCATTCAGATTAATATGTGATCAGACCAATTAATTACTTTGATAGATCAACAATTATTAAAATTAAAAGCCATCTAGAAGTCGTTCTAAGGATTAGTCGATTAAGCCATGGCTAAGGGGTTATTCCCCTTGCCTCGATAGGGAAACTACTCGCTCATGCTTGTATAGGAAAGGGAGATGGAGGAAAGAAGTGTTCTAGCCATAGTCTAGACTTATCAAAGGATTAGTTCCTTAGGCTAGAGACAATCAAATGGCTGACCCTTAATTCCTTGCTCCGTTCTATAAGAGAAGAAGGAGAAGAAGACTATATCCAAAACAAACAAGGTAAAAGAATTTTTTTAAGAGAACACTTAACTTGCAAACAACCAATCTTTATTGATGAATAGAACACAAGAACATAAGAATAATAGCTCGGGAATTCTCAGTACAAATGATGATGCAAAAGATGATGATCGTGAGGAGGAAGTCCCCCCCTATAGGGGAAAGAGGGGGCTTTTAGAACTAGGGTTGTGGACAGTTGGGGCTGGCGGCTACAATTTTGAACTGGCCGCGCACTGCCAACCGATCGGTTGGGAGGCCAGCCGATCGCTTGGGTGTCTGGTAAGGGCGGGAGTCGGGGCAGCAGTCAGCAAACCTAAGTCTCGGCTGGTGGCGCTCTTTGACCCGCTCGGTTCGGGAGGGAAAATCTCGCTTTAAGGTTTGAAATGATCATTTGATATTCAAAAGGCACGCCATCTAGACTGAATGTTTAGATGAGGCTCGGTGGCTGAGGGATGACATCAGCTGATCGTCTGGAATAGGTGAGTCGGTCGTCTGGAACAAGTGAAGCGATCGGTTGGAATAGGTGAGCCGCTCGTCTGGTGTTCTGAGTATGCAAGAAAGGCATATATTCTTGTGAGATTCAAGTTCAATTATGATAAGAGGAAGCAAATAACAATTTGTTTCTTTTCAATGGATAAAAATAAGAATTTCCACGTGACAAGACTTAAAAGGCTGTGAAAAGGGGTGCTAAATTAGCACACATCAATTCTGGTGAGAATCATGCTACACATTGTGAGTGATGTACAACTAATTAGTTACTCCCATACAATAGGAGTGATATACAAGGCCTCTTGATAAGTGAGACTAGAGAAATACATGGCCATGCTTTTATGAGTTAGTATGTGATATTGATCTCATATGTATCTTGCCAATCTACTTGGAGATTCAGGAACATAGATTGAATGTTACGAGGACGATGTATCCAGGCCTTTAGTTCAAACTGGATATCTGTAACAAAAGGATGATTACACAACATGATAACATTGGTCGTTATTGATTTAGTCTTATCAGAATAATCCTACTACTTGGGTAGCAATAATGTGTAGTTAGACACCACTCATTTCTTATGGATCTTAATATTAATTAGGTGAATCCATTGCGAATGTAATATGGTGCCTACAGGGTCACACACATAGAGATAGCTTGAAGAAAGGTTGAATTGGACCTTATTGTAGTCGTTATAATAAATCTAGGGACCTGAAAGTAAGTTTTGAAGACCTAATTAAAATATGGACCCAGACTTAAGAAATAGGTTTTCATAAGTCAGGAAGTCTACAACCTGGCCAAACAGGGATTAGGAAGCGCTGGCTCTCCACTTCTCTATATAGACAATATGAGAGGATGCCTTCAAGGCATGCACTTAGATTCTCTTATTGTTGCCTCCAAAATTTGAAAAATGCTAAGAGTGACTTGAAGAGAGAAAGAGGGGGGACGTGGAGACTAGCAACTCCAACCGTCTTCTAGCACTTGTGTGGATACTATGAGATGAGTTTCTATAGTGAATTCATTCCGAATGAAAGTCTTCCTTTGATGTCATGCAAATCAAGGTGACAACAAAATGAGGCCATCCACCAAGCCATGGATGACAAAAAAGCATGATCCGCCATGCACACATATCGAGGAAGTGTCTTCCCAACAGAACGATGAGATTTGCCATCTAGGATACACTGACTGAGATAGAGAAGAGAACCTCTATGGTGAAGTATTTTGATCCACCACAAACGTGCATGGCAGAACACTACCACTAGTACATAACCGGCCTTTAGTGTCGGTTTTTAAGTGACACCTATGTGGGCGCCGCTAAAAGCCCAACCGTTACGCGTCGGTTCCGACGCCACAACCCTTGGCGCGCCACCGAAAATGCGCCAGTAGGGGGGTATAAGCGTCGGTTATTAGCTTTGAAACTGACACATATACCTTCACACCACAGAAAGGGTGCCATCTGGGGCACTATCGGCGTCGGTTTATTAGTGATAATCGACGCCATATCACCCGCTGCCACGACCGTGCTGGCCAGCACATCCGTGGTGTCTGGCCCGCTGCCACGACCGTGCTGGCCAGCACGGTCGTGGTGTATGGCCTCATTAGGGAAATTGACGTCAGTTACTAGTAGGGCAACCGACACTGTAACCATTTGTCGTCGGTTTTATACAAATAACTGACGCCTATTTTATATTTTTTTCTGTCAGTCTGCAGACCTGTTGTGGCTGGTTGTAGGATGAGAAACCTGCAGTTCAGTTATGAATTGTAGATTTTACGACATCCATTGATATCAGCCAACAACATGCCACAAACCTGCAAAATTAACAACATAAATGTTCACACATTTAGCAACCTGCAGTTCCATTCGATTTTCACACATGTAGAAACATTCATGTAGCAATCTGTAGTTCCATTCATTTTCACATTCACACATGTAGAAACATTCATATAGCAACCAACAGTTTCATTCGTTTTCACTCAGACACATGTAGAAACATTCAGACATGTAGAAACATTCACACATATTATAATTCAGAAATTCATTTACAAAATATCATTCTTTAGTCATTATTTGCTATCAACATCCCAATTATATGTTAAAACCCTCACTACTTGTATGGTTGTTGCCCATTCTTCTCTTACATCATTTAATTCTTTCATCGTATAGGGAGCATGTACATCTGGTAAGGCATTTCCTGTAGTGTGGTCGGTTTTAAACACCTGCAAAGAGAATGATGTATATATATAATTAATAATATATAAATAAGAGTGATATATTTCATATTATCTAATGAGACTATATATAATACCTCAGGAATGGTATCGATGTCCACTGCGGCATATTTGATAATCATGTGCATAAATCGCATCACATAGTATGCACATGCCCATCTGTTGTCTTGTGTAGCACACTATAAATTGATACAAAATATTATAAAATACAACTAATTAAGCACTATTCACATAATAATATATACATTGCAGTCGGGAACTTACTTCCACGTTTTTCCAAATTATTTGCCGATTCTTTTTCCTGGGGACCTTTCCTCCAGCCTTTTTAAACTCATCTAAACCCCTACATGTTACTGTAACACAGTACATTGCATAATTAAATAGTAATGTAATAACATATGTTAACGGATATGAAAATGAAATATTTCTCACCAGAATAATGCCTCTTTCATTTTGTGTCCATATTTTGAATTCAATTTAGTCCCCTTAGGATCTATATAATAGACAGTGAACGTCTCGAGGACGATAATTAGTAACTCCCAATGCATACCACTAGAGGTAAAAAAGTTAAAAATTAATAACTCAAAATCCACAATAAAAATGTAATTTTCTTAAGTCCAAATTATAAGCAAACTAAACTTACTCTACATTGAATGGAGCTATTATCACCGTCTTCTTATTTTGAGCAAAATTTGCAAAAGCATCACAACAGTATTGTTGAACTGACGGAGGGTCTTTAGCTACTAGACTAATCAAAGATGGAATCAAAAATCCTATATGTTCGAATGGAAAATTTGTACATATCTTGTCTAAGTAGCTACAAAACATGTATTACGTATGCATTAATAAATAAGAACCAGATCACTAGATCCTACACAAGGTATATGGATGTATAAAGAAGATCTCACCTTATCCATAGCTCTATCACATATGTATTCGGCCAATCATATCGAAACAACTCCAAAATATCTTGTATAAATAGGGTGCTTTCGTATGATTGACCTACAACATCCGCATATATAGAAACTGTTATATGGCAATTTATATCATGTTCACCTAACCATATTTACATACCCCTACAATCAGGACCTAACGGGACAAGTAGGTCCTGTGGAACCCAACTTGGTAATGTAGGAGGTGGAGGTGGAGGCCTAGATGTTGTGGATGTCTTCTTTTTAACCTGTATATATATAATTTCAAATCAACTGACATCATATACACACACTAACAATTTAACGTAATGTAAATATACCATATAGTTTCAGTATAGAGGACAGCCGCTTTTGGCCAAAATATCACTCCACCTTCTGCCTCACCAAGCGTTTCACAATCTAGGTGGGCATATGTCAATGGAAGATCCATCCAGTTGGGGAATATACGTAGCGGGCTCACACGAACCCAACCAGCTGGTAATGGAGACCCATGAAACATTTCCCCTGGTAGGGATGGGTAAGCTAACGCCTCTACAATGACAAATTCTTTACTTTTTAGACGGCATGGCTTCAACCCCTACAAATTTTTGTATAAAGAATGTTATATACATATATACATATCATCTTGAAAAGACTAGTTATTATGTCATAAAAATACTTACATTGGATGTGCTAGGTGGTGGGTCTACAAGATTACTCCCAACTCTGCAGTAGGAGTAGAGCGGGACGCCATAGGTACTGTCTGCTGAGTGGCAGTCTAAGATGCCTGCCACTTACTCAGTGCTTCTTCGAGTTTCCTATCAACTAGCTTATCTACCTATACATGGATAAAAGAAATGTTAGCTTCTTATTATTGAATTCTCTTTTACAGTAACATTATAAAGAAAGAATAGGTTACCTCTTCTTATGAAAGTCCCTCTTTTGGGACATGTTTGCACTGGGATGGCCCAAAGAATGCTTTGATGCCCACACCAGCGCCTGCAGCCCTAACATGTCCAGGATGCTCTGGGTTACCCAGAGCAACTGTCAATTCATCCCTTGTGCCCTCATGGATGAACTTTCCTTATTTCCTCAGCTCGTGCAGCTCCCGCTAATCGCCAAAACAAAATTTTGTAATTAAGTAAACACCACAAATAATCAATATTCGAACGATTGTTGTAAGAGTTGTATTTTACCATTTTTGCAGTCGCCTCAGTAGTTACGAGCTTCCTTATTTCTCCTTTCTTATTTTGCCTCCCAGCTATCCAGACATCATGGGGAGGCAGAGGTGTGCTACCTATAGTAGAGGACTCCTGAGTAGCAGCAGACTGAGCAGTAGCCTCAGACTGTAGTCTTCGGCGAATGCCTGCATACCCCTTTGGACCCATTATGTGGTCATGCACATTCAGTGCACGCCTTGCTTTTTGCGCCTCACTGAGGGCCTAGTTAGTATGCACATTAATGATTTGGTTAGTAAAACTAAATGTTAATCTTGAATAGGTGAATACAACATATATTAATTAAATTGGGGGTGACGCCTAATACCTTGAATTCATCAGTTTGTCTTGAAGCAACAAATGCGTCCCATTCTTCTTGGTCCAAGAAGTTCCACTGTTCTGTGGCTGTCTTCTTCCTCTTGTCACCTTCTTTTATGTATTCTCGGGTGAGATTTGTCCTATAGTTCCTTAGGACTCTCCCAAAGCGTTGCATCACACATTTACGATGCAGCTTTTCATCCAATTCAAATATACTATGCAAAATAGAATTGCTATTAACTAGTATCCAAAAAATTAGTAATCTAACAAATAGAATTGCAAATTAATAATGACTCACGCATAAATCCTTCCATATTACGTCTTTTTCCCCTTAGGAACTTTATGCCAAGAATCTATCTTACAACCGCAATGGCTACGAGTAACATACCCACGATATGAAACAAACGAATTGCGATTCACTCCAATTGCATTTCCTACATTATCAAAATCCACAACAAGTTTAGGTCCATTGCCCCTTTGTGCTATTAACTTCTTCATCATAGTGATGTCCCTTCTCTTGTCAACTTTTTGGTGTTGCTCATCAAGTGCCTCAAGTGCTTCAGAGGGTACATTTGCATCATCAACCTAAAATTTGACAAAATAAACACACTTTTAAAAACACTCATGTATCGTTCAAAGGGATACATCTAATGCAAGAAAACTGGTCCCAACATTTTCACTTCCCTAGTCAAGTGGACAACAAGATGTACCATGATATCAAAGAAAAACAGAGGAAAATACATCTAAAGCTGACATAGGGTAACAACCACTTCTCTTTGCAAATTATCGAGAGTATCAGGGTCAATAACTTTGATGCACAGACTGTTGAAAAAGAAACAAAGTATGGTGATTGCAAACCTTCATGCTTCGGCAATATAGATCTAATTGCCACAGGCAATATTTATTGCATTAGAGTGTGACAATCATGAGATTTAAGACCTATCAACTTCAGATCTTTCATTGATACCAATCTATGGATGTTGGATGAGTAACCCTATGGCACCTTAACATTTACCAAACATTCACAAAAAGCTTTCTTCTCCTTTCTAGACAATGTGTAACAAGTGGGAGGTAAGTATGTTCTCCGATTTCCCATTTCACGAAATTCTGTTAATTCTGACCTTATTCCCATTTCACGTAGGTCCAGTCTGGATTTTATCCCATCTTTAGTCTTACCTGGTATATTCAACAAAGTACCAATGACACTATCACATACATTTTTCTCAACGTGCATGACATTGATACAATGCCTGACTGTCAAAGAACTCCAATAAGGAAGATCCCAAAATATTGACTTCTTCTTGAATAAAGATTTGTCACTCCGTGTGGCCATAGTACATTGTGATCTCTTACCAAATTCATTGACAAAGTCTTTTACTCTTTCATAAACAACCTCCCCTGGTATAGGTTTAGGTGCACTCTGTTCCTCATTCAATCCATTGAATGCTTTGCGCTTCCTACGATACAGATGGAATTTTGTAAGAAACCTTCGATGACCGAGATATACAGTCTTACCACCATGTTTTAGTCTTGTTGAATCAGTGTTCTCTTCACATATAGGACACACTTTAGCTCCTTTGACACTATATCCAGATAAATTCCCATATGCTGGAAAGTCATTAATAGTGCAAAACAACATAACATGCAAACGAAATGTCTCTCTTCGTGAAACACCATAGGTCATCACACCTTCACCCCAGAGTTTCTTTAAGTCATCAATCAGAGGTTCAAGATAAACATCGATGTCATTTCTAGGTTGTTTAGGGCCCGATATCAACAACGACAATGTTATGTACTTATTTTTCATACACAGCCAGGGAGGAAGATTATATATAACAAGCATGACAGGCCAAGTGCTATGTTGGCTGCTCAATGTCCCGTATGGATTCATCCCATCTGTACAAAGCTCAAGTCTTAGATTCCTGACTTCTTCACCAAATTCAGGGTACAATAGATCAATCTTCTTCCACTGTGGGGAATCAGACGCATGTCGTAGGATCCCATCATTATTTTTCTTAACATCTGCATGCCACCTCAAATTCTTCGCATCTATCGGATTGGAAAACAAGCACTGAAACCGTGATATTATAGGTAGATACCACATCACCTTGGCAGGAGAACCAGTTTTGGACTCCCCCGAAGTCGTCAATTTATACCGCGACACACCACATTTTGGACAATCTTTCAAATCCACATAGTCCTTTTGAAATAATATACAATCATTCGGGCATGCGTGTATCTTCTTGGCATCCATTCCCATTGGGCACAACAATTTCTTTACATGGTATGTTGAGATTGGTAGCTCGTTTCCTTCAGGAAGCATTTCTTTCAACAAAGACAACAATGACGTGAAGCTTTTGTCACTCCATCTATTGTTAGCTTTCAGCTTATACAATCTCAACACAGCGCTAAGCTTCGTAAACTTAGTACAACCTGTGTATAACGATATCTCAGCATCATGCACAATGTTTCTAAAAATGGGAGGTGGATCAGTGTGTTCTACCCCACAACTATCCAGCATCGCATCAGCGATGTCTACTGGAACTGGTTCATTCACATCTACGTCATCGGAGGCAATTTCTTCTTCCACACAAGCACTGCTATCGACATCCACTGGTTTCGGGTTTGAAATCTCTCCATGCCGGTGCCATTATGTATAGCCTTGTATAATCCCACTGCACATGACATGACTTTTGATTTCGTCACCAGTGCTGACTTTCAAGTTGTTACCGCAATGCCTACATGGACAGTAGAACCTATCTCCAGGTTGTTTCCTATGTTCCTCGGCAAATCTAATAAACTGGTCAAGACCAAAAATAAACTATGGACATCAATGATCTATCCATTCTATGATCAAAGATAAAACAAGTATATATTACAACAAGATTAGGGTCTAGGGTTAACAAATACATGTGATGTCATTCTTATATATAATAAATGTGTACCACCTATCCCATCCTTGAACACCTAATCTCACTAGTAAGTGTATAATGTGTATTGGGTTTTTAAGAAAATTTTGACAACATTTCCCCGTTGTTCTCTAAGTACATATGTACATAGAGAACAAACGGGGAAATGCTACCGAAATTTTCTCGAAAATCCAATACACATTATACACTTACATCCTAAGTGAGATTAGGTGTTCAAGAACAGTCCCAAACCAGGGACTATCTAAGATTTACTCCTAATTAGTAAATCTTGGACGGGTTTCTAGGCCAACAAATACATGTGATATCATTCTTATATATAATAAATGTGTACCACCTATCCCATTCTTGAACACCTAATCTCACTAGTAAGTGTATAATGTGTATTGGGTTTTCAAGAAAATTTCGGTAGCATTTCCCCGATGTTCTCTAAGTACATATGTACATCGAGAACAAACGAGGAAATGCTACTAAAATTTTCTCGAAAATCCAATACACATTATACACTTACATCCTAAGTGAGATGAGGTGTTCAAGAACAGTCCCAAACCGGGGACTATCTAAGATTTACTCCTAATTAGTAAATCTTGGACGAGTTTCTAGGCCAACAAACACAATGATAGATATGTACATGTTAGGGTTTCAACACAATTGAAGTTAGGGTTTCATCAATGTTAGGGTTTAATCAAATCAAATTAGGATGCTAGAATGGACAATTTTAAATCTTATTTCAACATGCATCAAAATTTACTGAATTAGGTCAAGAATTAGGATTAGAAGCACAAATATATGCAAGCAAAAGATTTGTTCATATCCTAGGTTGATTTACAATAGCAACATCTAAATATATAAACTCAAAGCATTAGATAAATAAATATAATCAGTAGATAAACAAATACAAAGCAATAGATAAAAAAATAAATGAACAAAATACCGTCTTTTCTTCCTTCTCCCTCCTTACCAACAGCAAGCACAGTCGTGGCTGTGTTGGCCGTGCTTGCTGTTGGTAATGAGGGAGAAGGAAGAAGAAGAGGGGCATGGAGACAGAAGAAGAGGGCTACCTGTCGAGCAGGAGAGCAGCGGAGCAGTGAGCTGGGGCAGGAGAGAAGGCCGCCGGAGCAGGAGAGCAGGTGGCCGGAGCTGGAGCAGGAGAGTGGCGCCGGAGCTGGAGCAGGAGAGCAGGCCGCCAAAAGGCTGCCGGAGCAGTGAATTGGGGGCAGAGGGCAAGGAACGGAGGCGACTGGGGGCCCAGAGCAAAGAACGACGGCGGAGGCAGCAATTAGAGGAGCAAGGAACGACGGCGGAGGCGGCAACCGAAGGTGAAATTCACCGGACCAAACCCTGTGCGAGATTGAATGAAATAGAGAAAGGGGAAGAGTTGGGCTCGCGCGGGTGCTATTAAGTTAACAATAGGTGTCGGTTCTTAAATAAAACTGACACATAAAACTAAAGGTGTCGGTTCTAAAAACACACCGACACCTATTCTCAATTATAGTCGTCGGCTTTACTACAAAAAACCGAAGTCTATCTATATATGCCGATTAAAAAATTTGTTCTCGATTAATGACCATAGTCGTCGGTTTCTTTCGCAAATCGACGGTCAAAGGGTGTGAAAAATTTCTCGGGAACAATGCGGGAAAACCCATAAATATCGGTTATTGTAGTAAAACTGACGACCAAAATGTACCCAATTTCTATCTCACGAATAACCTTTCGTCGTCGGTTTAATAGTTAATAACCGACGACATATGTTAAATTTTAGAAGTAAATTTTTTCACTAGAAATTTTGGATTTGGCGGTTTATTTTAGGCGTCGGTTTATTATTAGGGAACCGACACTGAATAAAAGCGATACCCGTGTCTGGTCGCCCTTCACAGATAGATGTCAGTTGTTTTATTAAACCGACGCTTTAGGTTTTAGGTGTCGGTCTATTTATACAACCGACGCCTCTAAAAGTGACGTTATAAGCCATTTCTGTAGTAGTGTACGATCAGTCAGAGGTGACTTTTGGGTCAGATTTGGGGTCAATAGAACCATCTTCATGACCTTGGGATCTTGTGCAAATCATCAACGATTTCCCATGATCGGTCACTGACAATCATCATAGGATTGCGACAATTAGATAGTAGAAAATTAGTTTCTGTACGCATCCAAATGCAACTTCCAGAGTGCTAGAAATCCTATAAAGGAGTTCCTATTGCTAATAAAATGAGGTTCAAAAGTGGAGTAGATTGGAGAGCCCAAATTTGTATCAAGAATTATAAGTGAAGTCATTAGAACCTCTTCCACAATAAGGAATAAACTTGTAAACCCTAATCTGGTTTTGTTGAATTGGATGGATCCTGCTCGAAGGATTCTTTGGAAATTTTAATTTTATTCTGATGCGTATTCTACTCTTCATATTCTGATAGTAAGTAATTAAACAATTAGCACTACACTAAGAAAAAGAAAGTAATTAACTACACTATAACAACAAGAGCAAGCAATTACTCTAAACTAACGACGGAAATCCTACGTTGTCAACTAAGAAGGGCAATTATCTACACAAAACAATCCTATACTTAACTAAGAAATAAAAGAATTAAGCAAATAAAAACTAAATTAGCTAATAATATCCAGAGAAATTCACTATCAACTAGGCAAATAACAGTAAGGTAGGTAGTAGAAAATTGTACTAGCATACAACTAGACAATTAGGGTTTTAGATAAGTAATGATAGGAGTGGGTTGTTGGGGGCATGATACCGAACCACCATGTAATTTAGGCTTATACTCATGTACACATCCAATAGTAGTGTCACCGAACCAAACAAGCATAGGGAGATGAGGTCAGGAATCATTCCCTACTAGATGGCCATGGGTGGCATAAGATGCGTGTATTGGAACTAGTCCATATCACACCCTATCAAACCTTACGAGGATCTATTGACTATGGGATATGTAATCCTTGTCCTAGGTCAACCCTAGTCTATGTTTTCAGACACAATTCTCCTCTCCCATTTGGTGGAATGGGGTAGTATAAGAGATAAGAGGATGGTATTTCACTCCCCACCATCTCCTATCCAACCTTTATATATGCTCTTTGTCATGAGAGCAAGGATATGCACACTTATATATATACTTAGATTTTACACCTAGGGTTAGTGTAATGTATTGGGCAAGAAATGAAAACTAGCCAAGGTTTCACTATGGAACTTGGGAGTTATCCCCTCAAGAAGCCCAAAAACCATCTTTATTTTGGGGTTGTTCTTGTATCACTTGAATCTTAAACTCATCAAACTTGGATCTTTTTTCTTAACAATGGATCTTGGACGCTTGGATAAGTTCGGGTGATCTTAGTGTCACTTTGAACTCCTCCAACCCTAGGGAAGTTGTGGAATCAATCTCCTTCATATACAACTACACATTATGCTTTTTGAGGCACAAATGTTTTGATATTGTAAATATGTTCATAACGATGTTACTACCCTTGACTTTCCATGGTAACCATACACAATAAAATAAGTGTCCCTTCCCATTGCCTCCTTCCCCCTCTTCTCCCTTCCCCCTCCCTCATATTCATTAAAGGTGTATCAAGCATAACCTAAATGATTCCATCACTTGAGCTTAACATGTTAAAAAGTGCAAAAATTCTATGTAGTATGACAAAATTCTCATCTATAAGGCAAAATAAAGACCATATTTTTCTTATTCGAACATCAAGATACTGTATAGAGAAATCAATTTTCAGAGTTTCACATGTTTCCACCCATAATCCACCCTAAAATCCCATTCCTAGGTCATATAATGTGCAATTGGGAGATTAGGTAATCATATATGGAAACTAAATTCCGAAGATTTTTAAACAATACGCATAACATCCACCTCAAGGTAGAGAACAAAACGAACATGTAGGAGAATGAAACCCCAACTTAAAGCTCCACCAAAGAAACTCCAAATGTCCAACGACACATGCATGCAATAGACCCGACTAGGTCAAAGAAGGACAAAAGAGAAGATTTCAAGAAGAAGAAAATAGTTTCCACTATGGTTGCTAAAGAACTTTGATAAAGAAGGTAGAAGAGAAAACAAGAGAGATAAAAAGAAGAAGAAACATATTAGATTCTATCTCTATTGCTTGTGTTAGTAAATCCAACCTTAGATGTTTGCAAAACCATAAAAACACTAACATCCAAGGAGACTTCCACCAAAAATGGCCCTCTCAATCTCAAGAACGCCTCTTTAGTTCTATAACAACCTCAAAAAAGCGAAGGAGGTAGATATCTGTTTATAATACAATGTCTTTTCTATAAGACATGTCCTACAAAAACTTAACAGAAAATAGATTTGCATCGACCCAAATTGTGTCGCAGCAACAAAGTAGGGTTTTGTTGAGACCCAACCTAGAAACTTGGTCCACAATGACCCTGCCTGAGTTTGCATTGACCTAGCTTGGTCAACTATGACCTAACTGAGGTCCACAACGACCCCACTCGACTCTCAACGACCCATTCAGCTCGCAGCGAACCAAAAGTAGCTACTAACATGCATAAACCACTCACAATGGTTGCATCGTTCTCTACCCAGCAACCTATTTTTTAAGTTTAAAAATTCCAAAATACCATTACATCAAAATTCGACCAAAATACGACATATAAAGCAAGTGTATGAATTGTTACACAACATCATTTTTATTATTTAAATTAATAAAAACAAATCATATTTTTAGAGAAATAAAACACAATTGGAAACGTGCTACCACAATAACAACGACCTTTCAGCTCACAACTTGGATTACAAAATCTCATTTGGAATTGGAACAACTTATTAGTCTAGTTTTTTGATATGAGATTAACGGCCCGGTTATCCTAGTTTTTTTTTATATTAGCTCTGAGTTGAGTCGAGCTACGGGTAGGGGTGCGCATCGGTCCAGAACCGGACCGAACCGATGATTGACTTCATAAGAATTTATGGACCGTAGACCAGACCGTTTTGAGGTAGGATCGGACAGGGACCAGACCATTTTGTGGTAGGACCGGATCGTAATCAACATTTTTTACAACTTATTTAAGTGTACAAAGTTGATAATCTTAGTCACTTCTAACAATTATTTAACATTAATAACAAACATTTACACTAATGATGCTTATATATGCACTTTATTTTTACTTGTTATATAATATATACATGAATTTTATATATACGTCGCTTTGTGGTCCAATCCACGGTCGGACCGATTTTGGACTGGACCAGACTGAAGAAGGAACTCACCAAAAATCATAAACCGCGGACCGGACCAGACTTATAATGGACCGAACCAGACCAGACTGAATTGAGCTGTCCAGTCTGATTTTGTGGTCTGGATCATTATTTGCACAGTCTGGTCCGATTTTGTGGTCTAAGCCTCCATTTGGTTCGAGATATCAACTGGATTTCGGCTTGTCTTATTATGCAACATCTGCACCACATCAACACGATTCAGTCCGATTTGCCATATGCGCGTTTGGTTCAAAAACTTAAAATGATCCCGTTTCAGGTTCCGTTATCCTGATATCTGGGTTGACTCAGTCCTGTTAGCAACAAGATTTCGTAACCCAGTCCTAATTTGGCTCTATCTTTTTGTGTATTTTGTTTTATCAGCGGTATTGAAAAAGTTAGGATGGAATTGGTTTGTCAAACAATAACACACGATAAACTCTAGTCCGGATAATCTCGATGACTGCACATATCTGGTCCGGCTTTTGTAATCCACATCTCGAACCAAACGGAGGCTAAAATGCTCCAGGACCGTGCCAAACATACACGACGCAGTAACTCATCCATCCAAAAAAAAAAAAACTTAGAAAGCTCCTGTGCGTTTTCTTTACCATGTTAATAAAGCCTCTGATTTGGCCGCGGGTAACACAGTACATACCCTACTCTGAGACGGCCGAACCAATACCCAAGTCTTCTCGAACCTGTCAATGGCGAAGAAGGGAAGCGAACCATCGGTGGTCATGGAAATCGACGAGAACGAGAAAATGCTCGGTGACTCGGAGCAGAGCAAGCCCAAATTCTCCATAAACGGTAACCGACCAATTCGTTATATTCAAGTTTGAGGAATGCTGTATTGGTGGTCTAATTGCATTTGCTGGACCCTTTGCTCCTGGCTTTGCTCGGTTGTCTGCCCAACTGCAGTGTTGCAGCTCCTCCGATCCGCCCAGATGCAGCACGGGTTACGGCTCCGGAATTACACGCGCTACAGGTATGCCCTTTTTTTCTTCTTCATATTTTGAACTATGAATCTGGTGTCCCATCTGTGGCATACTATTCAACTGACACAATCTTTCATCTAGTCTAACCTTGTCTGCGTGGTATGAAGTATCCTAAAATCCCTTTGGTTGTGTTTTTGGGAATGAACTCATTTCCACAGGAGGTACTGTACTGCAAGACTGAGGAGATTATATAAATCGCTTAAGTTTACCCATGGCCGTGGCAAATTCAATAAGAGGGCCATCACGGAGTCAACGGTCACCGAAGTAAGGTGAGCCGTCGGAATTCTGAACCACTATCTTGTTTATCTTATTAGGACTACCCATTGATCTTCACTTTTCAGTTATACTCTTCTGTTGAAATGAGATGCCTTTTCGCCTATGGGTTGGAGTTTAAGCTTAAAGATTCAAACACAATTTCAGTATTCATACATTACATTACTATACTTTGTTAGTGGTTCCACAAATCAGACACAGTGGATGTGACTTGAGAAATCATCCCCATATTATGATACTTGAATACTTCTTCTGATTTAAAAAATAACACCAGTTACATTTCTGCTTTGTTGAGTTAATAAATCATCTTCATTATGCAAAATTAGCATGCACAACTTTGAATCAAGATTCATACAAACTAGAAAAGGTTTCCCAAAAATATGTCTTTTTTTTCTAGTTGTTGCTGCGTTCAAGTTCATCATTTCACTTATCCTTAAAAATATTACAGTGTTCCATATGGAATGATTTGAAACTATTATATTCTACTCAAGTAATTTCGTAATATGCTTTATATTGTTTGTATAAAGGTTCCTCCATATAGTTCTGTATATGGCGGAAAGGGCTTGGAGTCATGCCATGGAGAAAAGACACTTGCCTGGTGGACCAGCTGCTCGCCAACGTATATATCTCCTTGGAAGATTGAGAAAAGCTGTCAAATGGGCATCTCTTTTTGCACAATTGTGTGCTGTTCGAGCTGATTCAAGAACATCTTTAGAGGCAGAGGTAATGATAACCAATGTTACTTGAAGACACTCACTCATTCTGATGCATATGTTTATGAGTTTATCATTGTCCTCCTTTTCTATGGCTAGTTAATCTAGTTAATCACTCAGACATGCTTGTTGTCCTTTTCCTTTGGTACTGCTAGTAAATTGAAAGCAACATTCCTATGAGTAGTTAATAAGTCATAACACGGGTTAGGTTGTTCTTGTTGAACTCGCTAGTCACTACATGTTTTTATATCAAAGCTTGGCTTGTCAAGTCAATACTGTTTTTCTTCTCTGCTTTTTCCCAAACTTCATATTGATCAGTGTTTTAAAAAGCGGTATGCGTTATGCGTGCGGATAGGTCACCTTATAGAGTATATGCGGTTTTGTATTTTTATTATAATTTAATTATTTTATATAAATTTATCACAATTCCATATTTAATTTGTACAATTACATATTTGGACCCTGAAATTTTGAATAGATTCAAATATAAAGTTTCAATAAAAAGTAAAACGCCATTTAGAATACCTTCTGGACTCATTTAAGCATAAACTCGAATAAAGCAGTCAAGAAATGGTTCAACACAAGTACATAACAGCGAAGACTAACCAAATCACACAAAAAGATGCACGCATGTCCTAGAGGTCCAAAACAACAAATGTTAAATAAGCATGAGATTCATATACAAAACATACAACAAAATAGTACATCAGGAGAATGTTATCAATAAATATGTAATCTAGCTTGAGTCGAGATAACAAATATCCATCTAAAAATCGGTGACTAATCAGCCTTATAAGCGGCTAAGTATATGCGGGCCACTTATGCGGCCCGTGCGGCCTTTTTCTGAAACACTGATATTGATAGTGAGAGAAACAAAGCTTTCAACACTGGTCCTTGCTCAATTTTGTCTGCTTTTCAGGAACCTTTTTTGGGTTTAACTGTTTAGAAGCAACCAGAGTTGAAGCTTCGCTATTATCTTGATATTGTTGCACTAGGCCTCAAGCCCTCAACCAATCATATATATGGTATCATATTCATATCTCGCACTATCATGACCAAGATGAAAGCACAGTCCTACTCAGAACCCTTTGTGCTTATATGGCATCACCAAATTTCTACAAAATGTAAGTCCTATATGGCATCGATAGCTCCTATGTAGGCTAAATTTCATCGACCATAACCATTCAATCATCTAAGACACAATCCAAACCATGTTGCGGTTGGATGCATGGACCATCCAATGTTTTGGGTCGAATTTTCATTAAAATGTGACGAATGTAGTTATCTTCTTATTAGTTCTCCCAAGTTAATTTAAGTCTACTTCTTTTTAGCTCTTTCTCACTCGACAACTTTATGCTACACGTGTGCACTTACCGCTTTATGTTGCACATGATCAAACCATCTAAGCTGTCAATTTTAGAGTTTGTCGTCAATATTTGCTATATAGTCATAGTATCTGATGTGATTTTTTTTGGGGTCTTAGCACACATTTAACTTATCATTTTTGGTTCTATTACACTCGTAAGGACCTTTTTATTCTATACCTAACATCGACTATGATAGTATCTTACAAAACAAATGCATAATTGTTCCTTGAAACATGCCTCTCAATGGAGTGGAGTTTTGTGGCCAGAATTTGTAGTCACATTCTATTTTATTGATCCGGTTGTGATCGTACTAGAGACATACTCATGTATAACACCTTCTATATGAATAATGTACCAAGTAGCAAATCATATAAGTGTTCTTGTAGTCATATGCCTCGCATGAGGCCGCATATGATAGTATCATACAACACAATTGTATCATACAACACAATTGACTATGATAGTATATTACAACACAAATTGTATAATTGTTCCTTGAAATATATCTCTTGATATGGAGTTTTGTGGCCATTATTTGGAATTAGACTCTATTTTATCGATTCGGTTGGGACCGTACTAGAAAAATCCTCTTGTATAACACCTTCTATATATATATTGTACCAAGTAGCAAATGATATCAGTGTTCTCATATGCCTCACATGAGACCACATGCAATTTGGCCACCGTTCTGAACCGCATATGTTTATGCATTCGGTTATGAGGTCCTAATCGCATATGCATTGTATATGGCCACATATAAGGCGCATATGCAGCCGCTTTTTATGTAAAGACTGTGTGTGTATTTTGTTATCAATTATCTTGTTTAATTATTCATTAAACTTCTTATACATACAAACACACTCCCAACATGTACATATATGTATACATATATAACATATTATAGATGTATATTTATTTGTTTCCATATTAATATATATGTGTAATACTTTACATGTGAATATATAATTTATGCTTTTGTATAAATAAATTATTAATAGCTCCAAAACTGCATATACACATTCTACTTATACCCTATGTAGCATCCCGGATGAAAAGCATATCACATACCGCTTTTAGAAGATTGAATCATATCACACTTTTGGGAAATCCACCCCATTCGGCTCCACTCTATTTAACTCTATACTTTTACCATCATCATCGTCATCGTCATCATCATCATCATCATCATCATCGTCGTCGTCGTCGTCGTTATCGTCATCGTCATTGTCATCGTCGTTGTCATCGTCATTGTCGTCGTAGTCGTCATCATCATCATCATCATCAATCCCAACAATGTTGAGGTTGACTACATGGATCTTTCTGTTCCAATCCACTACGTTAATGGATCATATTACCATCAAGATGTAAAGATCCAAAATCTCTTCTTGTAAGCGAATTCCAAATTAACTCTATTATTTTAGTCTGATTAAATTTGTCATGCTTACTGTTAGAAAGTAAAAGAAGGCTAATCGATATATATGATAAGAGGAATCCCCCTCCTTTGTGTAGGAGAAGGAGAAGCATACAGACTTTAGACTAAAACTTAATGGGCCAAGGCACACTTGGGCCCATATACAATTAGACTCAAATTACTTTATCAACTAAATTAACCAGACTTTATAATACTCCCCCCTCAAGTTGAAGCTTGGGAGAATCCCAAGTCAGCTTGGAAGCAGAGAGATAGACTAAAGATAAGCCATGTCCAAACGAAAATATTTCTCCCTCTTAAGATTATAATAAATCACTCATCACTCAAATACTCCCCTCAAGTAGATGAGCCAAAGTAGGTATGCAAGCAAGTCAAATATGAATTATAGAATAGAAGGGTCTTTGTTTGATGTGTAGAAAAAGGTTGCAATGCTCTCTCTTTTATAGGATAAGAGAGTAAGTAAGAAACTGAACTAGGCAATATGGGATAAAAGAAAAGCACAACACAAATAATAACACAATAAAACACATATACTAATACTTCCCCTCAAGCTGAAGCATAGATGTCAATCATGCCCACCTTGTCCACTGTGGTAGTGAATCTGGCCTTGGGAAGAAGCTTTGTGAAGATATCCGCTACTTGATTAGAAGTATCAGTGTATGGAGTAGAGATATTGCCAGATAATACAAATTCTCGAACAAAATGGCAATCCACTTCAATATGTTTTGTGCATTCATGAAAAGTTGGATTGCTAGCAATAAATACAACAACTTTATTATCACAATACATAGGGATAGGATGAGGATCAAGAATCTCAAACTCCTTTAGTAGACCACGGACCCATAACAGTTCACAACTAGCATGAGCCATAGCTCTATACTCAGCTTTTATATTAGAGCGGGCAACTACAGTCTGTTTCTTACTGTGCCAGGTAACAAGGATGGGTGATAGAATCATAGCTATCAATGTTGTTCTTTGGGGAAAGATTTTTAATATTATTAGTGCATATCACCCCCTGGGTTTGCCTTAGCGAGGAGGCTAAGGAGTTTTGGGATACAATGGATGAGCTGATGCAAGGCATACTAATAGAGGAGAAGGTTGTTATTGGGAGTGATTTAAATGGCCACATGGGAAGTATTAAGTAACACTGTTGGCTATGAGGGAGTTTATAGTGGTTTTGGATATGGCAAAAGAAATGGAGTGGATATTAGATTTTACAGTCGCCTATGAATAATTTTGGCAAACACCCATTTCAATTTTCAAGAAAGAAATTCTCATGTGATTACTTTAAAGAGTAAGCAGAATCCTAGCCAAATTGATTACTTCCCTTTAAAGCAAATGGATTCAAAAGTATGCAAGGATTGTAAAATGATCCCTGATGAAGAACTCACCACCTAACATAGGTCGATGGTTTTGGATATTAAGTTATTAAGATGAAGACCAACAAAAGGTGCAAATAGTAAAAACCAAGATAGAAGGATCAAGTGGTGGAATCTTAAAGAAAAAAAGAAATCGATATTTTTTTGATAAACTTATCAAGCAGGACATTTGGAACTTAAGATCTGATGTTAACCATAGTGGCATAATATGAGCTCCTATATAACAAAAATCGCCAAAGAGGTTTTTGGGGAGTAAAAAGGGTTTGGTCTTTCACATAAAGAGGTTTGGTGGTGGAATGATAAGTATCTATTGGCTATTAAAACTCAAAAGAGAGATTTGTTACAATACCTGTTTTATATATTCTGTTAATTGTTTTGTTATTTCCATATTACTTGTGGACCTCTCTGTAATTGTTTCAATGTTATATATATGAGGGTGCACACATTGTGCAACCCTACGCTTCCCACACTTGCTTTGTCTTTTACATGGTACCAGAGCAGTAGATCCGGCCGTCACCCTCCCTTCCCTTCCCTCTCTCTCTCTTTCCGCCGCCCCCCCCCCCCCCCCCCCCCCCGCCGGCCAGGCGCCGCCGCAGCAGCCGGGCGGGCCGCCGCAGCAGCAGGGCGGGCAGCCGCCGGGGCCGGTGCGCCTCCGCGGTTCCTTGCCGCCGGTCCGTTGGCTCTGTGACACTTTCCAGCGCTCCGGTGGCTTGAAGACGTAGACCGTTCGTTTCGGTTTTTTGCCTGCCTGCCCGTGTAGGCCGGTGTGCCACCGGGCCCTGTTCTGCGCTTCGGCGTAGACTGTATGTGAGAGGTCCTCTCCGTGTTTGTTGTGCCTGCGGACTCCACTACTACTGCTTCAGAGGGGACGACTCAGGCTACTGACTCTGCCTCCTCGAGTGCGACTGCTGATTACATCCGTGCTGAGGTGGAACGTCTTCTTCTTGAGCGCGCTGGTGCGTCGTCTCAAGCTTCGACTAGTGGAGCTCATGCCGCCACCTACTCTGGTTATGACACTGCCTTTCTGAGTTCTTCCTCTACGCCTGGTAATACTAAATGGGTCATAGACTCCGGTGCCTCTTCGCATATTTCTGGAAATAGATCATTGTTTCGAAAATTATTTCAACCTGCTAGACCCTCTTCTGTCATGTTGGCCGATGGTTCCAAGTCTGCAGTGGTTGGAGTAGGGGATATTTCTTCTGATTTTCTGCTGAAATCTGCCTTATATGTGCCGCGATTTCCTTTGAATCTGTTGTCTGTTAGCAAGATATTGCGCAGCTTACAGTGTAGTCTGACCTTTATTCCTGGATCTTGTGTTTTTCAGGACCTTCGCACGAGGATGAAGATTGGTGGGGGGTATGAAGGTGCTGATGGACTCTTCTATCTGGATCAGTTACCTAAAGCTGCTAAAGCATCTGTGACGTCTGCTTTATCTACATCTGTTTCTGCATTACAGTGGCACTACCGGCTGGGCCATCCCTCATCTGAGAAGCTTAGATATTTAGTGTCTGATATTGGTGTTTGTCGTTTTCAGTGCGAGTCATGTCAACTTGGAAAGCAAACTCGTGCTGTTTATCCTAGACGCAGTCAAATTAGCAGTAAAAATATATTTGATATAGTGCATTCTGATGTATGGGGACCTTGTCATGTGCCTAGTTTATCTGGTCATAAGTATTTTATTCTGTTTATCGATGACTTCTCACGGACTACTTGGTTATTTATGATGAAAAGTAGGTCCGAAGTCTTGTCTGTTATCAAGTTCTTCTTTGCTGAAATAAAAACTCAATATGGCATGCCTGTTAAAATTTTTCGTACTGATAATGCACTGGAATTTGTTAAAAAGGATGTGGATGTTTTTTGTAAATCTGTGGGTACGATACATCAGACCTCTTGTGCTTATACACCTCAGCAAAATGGTGTGGCTGAGCGTAAAAATAGACATGTGTTAGAAGTTGCTAGAACTATTATGATGCATGCACATGTTCCTCGCTCGTTTTGGCCTGAGGCCATATTGACTGCTTGTTTTCTGATAAATCGTATGCCATCATCTGTGATTGGAAACAAAATACCTATTCAGGTGCTCCAACCCGATATTCCGCTATTTACTGTGCCTCCTAGGATTTTTGGATGTACCTGTTTTGTCCGGTTAGTTGGACCTACTTCTGATAAATTGTCTCCTCGTGCTGAGAAGTGCATTTTTTTGGGGTACTCCCGTACCCAGAAGGGATATCGGTGCTACAGTCCTACTGCAAGGAAATGGTTTACTAGCAGTGATGTGGTTTTCTTTGAAGATACTCCTTATTATTCGGCTCGTGGTGACAGTTTACAGTCTGATCTTATTGCTTCACCTCTACCTGTTGTTTCTGAATGTGTGCCTGACACTACTGACAACGTCACTACTGAGGCTGATAAGCCTCCTCTGATAGTTTATCAACGCAGGAACAGAGTGCCTTCTACTCAAGAAACCCCCCATGAAAACCAATCTTCACCTCCAGAAGGTTCTGCTACACCTGAGGTACCTTCTGATCTTCACTTACCCATTGCTCTTAGAAAGGGTACTCGTTCCTGCACATCACACAATATTGCTCAGTTTGTTTCTACTGACCATCTGAATGTCCATTCTAGCAATTTTGTATATGCTTTATCTGCTGTGGCTGTACCAAAGAATATCCAGGATGCTCTACAGAGTACTGGTTGGGTGTCTGCTATGAAGGAGGAGATGTTTGCTCTTGCTGAACGAGATACTTGGGAGTTGGTGGATCCACCTCCTCAGTGCAAACCGGTCGGTTGCAGATGGGTGTATGCTGTGAAATATCAACCTGATGGCACTGTTGAGAGGCTCAAGGCACGCTTAGTTGCTAAAGGCTACACCCAGACGTATGGTATTGACTATTTTGAGACATTCTCTCCTGTTGCTCGCCTTAATTCTGTTAGAATTCTTCTGTCTGTTGCTGTTAATCTTGACTGGCCTTTGTTGCAACTTGATGTCAAAAATGCCTTCTTGTATGGTGATTTACAAGAAGAGGTCTATATGGAGCAACCTCCTGGGTTTGTTGCTCAGGGGGAGTCTCACAAAGTTTGCAGATTAAAGAAGTCTATTTATGGCCTTAAGTAGAGTCCCCGGGCTTGGTTTGATAAATTGAGCAAAATTATGATTGATTTTGGGTTTCTGCGGTCTCAGGTGGATCATTCTGTTATTACCAAGAAGACTTCAGCTGGTATTATTATTCTGATTGTCTATGTTGATGATATTATCATATCTGGCAGTGATTCTCTTGGTATTCAGGCTACTAAATCTCATCTGGGCAAACATTTTGCTACTAAAGATTTGGGCAAACTTAGATACTTTCTGGGCATAGAAGTTTCTAGAAATTCTAATGCTCTTGTGTTGTCTCAGAGAAAATATGTCCTAGACATACTGCAGGAGACTGGTATGCTGGGGGCGAGACCTGCTGATATTCCTGTAGATCCCAATGTAAATTGGGATGATGATTCTTCTCCTCTGTTTGCTGATCATAAAAAGTACAGGAGGCTGATTGGTAAACTTATTTATTTGACTGTCACCAGAGCTGACATTTCTACTGCAGTGGGTCTTCTTAGCAGATATCTTGATAAGCCCAGACAGTGTCACTGGGATGCTCTTTGTCAGATTCTACGATATTTGAAAAAGTCTCCTGGCAAGGGACTTCACTACAGGAAGCATGGACACTGTTCTCTTACGGGGTACTCTGATTCTGATTATGCAGGTAGCAGAGTTGACAGAAAATCCACTTCTGGGTATTGTACATATGTTGGAGGAAATCTTGTTACCTGGCGGAGTAAAAAACAAAATGTTGTGGCTAGGTCAAGTGCTGAAGCTGAATATAGGGCCATGGCCCATACTGCCTGTGAACTGCTGTGGGTGCGCTCTCTGTTAAAAGAGTTTGGAGTTGACTCTTCTTCTTCTGCTATACCTATGCACTGTGATAATAAAGCTGCTATCTTCATTGCAAATAATCCAGTCTATCATGAGCGCACTAAACATATTGAAGTAGACTGTCATTTTATTCGGGAATCTATTCTGACTGGCAAGATCTGCACTCCCTTCACTCGTTCTGAAGACCAAGTTGCTGACATCTTCACCAAGCTGCTGGCGAAGAAGCAATTCTGCATTTTGATGGACAAGTTGGGCATGATTGATATCTATGCTCCAACTTGAGGGGGAGTGTTACAATACCTGTTTTATATATTCTGTTAATTGTTTTGTTATTTCCATATTACTTGTGGACCTCTCTGTAATTGTTTCAATGTTATATATATGAGGGTGCACACATTGTGCAACCCTACGCTTCCCACACTTGCTTTGTCTTTTACAAGATTTATAGGAGCTTGATCAAATCTCGTGATGATGCAACTTTTCACAGATACAAACAAGCAAAGAAAGAAGCTAAGAAAGTAGTTCAAGAGGCAAGGTCTAGATACTTTGAATTTTGAAGAGATATATTAGAAGTTGTACACTAGAGAAGGGGAAAAAGAAATATATAAAATGGCTCGTCTAAGAGAAAGGATAGGAAGAGGCTTAATTCAATTAAACGCATAAAAAAAAAGATGGAAGAGTGTTGGTGAATGATGATGATATCAAGAACCAATGGAGAAACTACTTTCACAAGCTTTTCAATGGACATACTTTGAACAATGTAAGAAACTCGTGTGACATGAATACAAGAGATATCACTTACATACAAGAAGTTTCACTATCTGAGGCAGTGTTTTAAAAAGCGGTATGCGTTATGCGTTCGGAGAGGTCACCTTGTAGAGTATGTGGTATGCGTGAGTATATGCAGTTTTGGTTTTTTTATTTACTAATTATTATATCTATACATATTAATCATGAATTTACATATTTAATGTGTACAATTGTGTATCTAGATAATTCAATTACAAGAATAATGGATGCAATCATGCAAATATCCAATCATCACAACTTAAATACATACAAACATGCACTATGGTATAAATCTTAACAAACATAGATAAATCTAAATTTCGAAAAGAAGAAATGAAAATATGTCTATCTGAAAATCGGGGATTAATTGGCCTTTTATGTGGCTGTACGGCCGATTATGCGGCCTGATATGCTTTTGGGGGGATTTCCATATGTGGTTCGATAGGTGGTCCGAACCTTGTATGCGGCTGCATAGAATGATTTTTGAAACACCGTTCTGAGGTCAAGAATGCTTTCAAGAGGATGAAAATGAGAAAGGCAAGTGGGTCAGGCATATTGCTATTGATGTACAAAGAGTATGGGGATGAAGGAGCTTTCTAGTTAATGAATATCTTTACTCTTTAATAACATTATGAAGACCAATAAAATGTTTGATGAGTGGAGTAGTGTTGTAGTCTCCATCTAGAAGAAGAACGGAGATGTTCAGACTCAGAGCTGCTTAAACTAAAGGGGTATCAAGTTGAGGAGTCACATTGTGAAGCTCTGGAAGAGGATTATTGAGCAAAGGCTAAGATCTATAATGCATATATCAGACAACCAATTTGGTTTCATGATAACATATGCCTTCGTACTTTTTGTGCAAATGTAGCCGGTCCCAAGCCCGAGTAAAGGAGGAGGGTTGGTGGTAGGTTGACTGCCAACCATAAAAACTGTCACTCTTTCTATGACATGGGCTCATATAAGAGAAAGAAAAAGAAGAGACTTGAGTCAAGACAAGAAAAGATCGCTTGAGAAATGACTATATCAGGAATAAAGTGGGGGTGGCGAGCATCGAGGACAATTTGCGCGAGGGCCGACTCAGATGGTATGGACATGTGCAACGCGTACCGACTAATGCGCCTATACAAAGTAATGCTATTGAGTCAAACACAATAAATAGAAGAAGAGGAAGGCCTAAATTAACATGGGATGAGCTTATAAAGAGATATTTTGAATATCTACATCTCAACCAGAATATGGCCCATGATAGAGTTGAATGGAAACAAAGGATCCATGTAGCCGACGCCAACATAGTTGGGACTGAGGCTTAGATGATGATGATGATGAATGCTTGTAATAACATATGCTATTTTCCTATTGAGGAGGCTTATGGGCAAAACAAAAGAAATCTTCATATGGTTTTTACTTATTTGGAAAAGGCTTATAATTGAGTACCGCAAATAGTGTCGTTGAGGATTTTGGAAAAAAGGGTGTCCCAATTCAATACATTGACTTGATTTAAGACATGTATAATAACTGCAAGTGTTAGGACTTCTAGAGGAGAGACAACAACATTTGCTATCATAGTTGGGGCACATCAAAGATCGAACTAAGCCCATATCTATTTGTTCTTGTCATGGATGAGTTGACAAATCATGATCATGATCATATTCCTTGGTGCTTGTTATTTGATGATGATACTGTGATGATTGATGAAACTAAAGAAAGATTGAATGATGAAGTTGAACTTTGGAGAATGCATTGGAATCTAATGGATTTAAGATCAATAGAGGCAAACTTGAGCATATGCATCGCAATTTCAGCCAATCTCAATTTGTGATTGGTGGGACCAATTTAGATGGAGTGGATGTACCATAATGCGATAACTCTGCTACTTGGATTCCATTGTTCAAATGGATGGCGATGTTAAAGATGATGTTTGTTACATGATCACAATAGGATGGTTGAAATGGAGGAGTGCAACTGGAGAAGTATGTGACCGAAAGATTCATAATAAAAAGTAAGTTATATGTGACATCTATACGGCCGATCATGCTATATGGAAGTGAATCATGGACGTTGAAGAAACAAGGTCTCAACAGGACCAATGTGGCCGAAATGCGTATGCTGAGATGGATGTGTAGGAAGACAAGGAAAGATAAAAAATGACAATATCACAAACAAAATTGGGGTGGCGAGCATTGAGAACAAGTTGTGAGAGGGCCGTTTGAGATGGTGCGAGCATGTGTGATGCAGACCGACTAGCACGTTTATTCAAAGCAATGCTATTGAGTTGAGCACAGTTAAAAGGAGAAGAGGCATGCCTAAATTAACATAGAGAGATATTATATATAGGAATTTTGAATCTTTACACTTTGATCAGAATGTGAACCATAACACAACTGATTGGGAAAGAAGGATCCATGTAGCCCACCCCAACATGGTTGGGATTGAGGCTTAGATGATGATGGCGGTAACAAATTCGCAACTTGTATACAAAAACTGCTAGATGGAACCTCAGCAGGCAACATCGAGAATAGCGGTGTCGTTTCATGTATAGGTTGCAACTTGGTATAATTTACAACCACCGACGCCATGGACTGAGGCAACAGCAGGGAAATCGTCATGGCAGCGGGGGCTGGAAATCCTTGATGGCTACGTAATGGGAAGGGAGGGGTCATACCAAGCTTCGTCACACTGGTTTCTGTAATGGCCCATTGTGCTGCCATCTTTTTATGTTAAGTATTAGATTATAACCATTAGATTGATGCCTTATCCGCCAGATTCTATTAAATCTCTCTCTCTCTCTCTCTCTCTCTCTCTGTGTGTAATATATTATATATGTATATTAGTATATTAGTGGGCATAACAGGTACAACTTATTCTTTACTGTTAGTGTGCCGACCATGGTTCACTAGTTAACTGTTACAATGTTACAAAAAACTATACCGTTGATGGGTTTCAGCGTAATAAGTATGGCAGTAAACCCATACCTAATTACACCCCTAGTCTGTGTTGTATGGGGAATTATGCTTCTGATTCTTCGAAATAAAGCCTGCAAACCAAGAATATCAACCTATTATTTATTTCTTGTGGAGGGCAAAAGTCGATAAGATATTCTATGCCTTTTACTAGATTTCTTTTGTCTCAGTTACCTATATGCAAGAATGCAAATTATACAGCCTGTTCTCTAGCTTATTTCTGAAGAAAACAATACCTTACAATTATTGTGCATGGCAACGTTCCATTTTGGATCTGCAACTACTGATGGTGATATAAAATAATATAAACCATTTGACTGCTACTTTATGCTTGAGCCTTACTTTTGAATTATTACCTTCCTGACTCGAAAACAAAACTTCATTTTCCCCTCAAGTAGTATTACTTGTAGAAAATGTTAACTAAGTTTCAACCTATTTATAAACAATATTATTTAGCTTAATTTATAAAAACCAAATTTGCACATGTTTTTGAAATGCTGTACATTGTTGACTGAGCTAGTTTAACTACAAGGGAAATTTTGTTCTGAGCCCTTCTGTGATTCTCGTTTATGATGCTCTGGCAAACTGATCTGTTATGCTAAGACAAAAATGCCATCTCTGTTATCTCCAACTGCAGGCATATGCCAACTACATGAAAGGAACCTTATTATTTGAGCAAGATCGGAATTGGGAAACCGCATTGATGAATTTCAAGAGTGCCAGGTACTCTGCTAAAACCAGCTCTTCATTTAGGAACTAAAAGTATGATGTTGGTGCTAGATTGGCTAGAACCCAGCTAAAGAATGAGGGAGAATTTGTTCTCAGAATATACTAAATGTATTTACCGACAATGTAGTGAAAAGCCACAATACTGGCTACATATAAGCATTTGTCTTTTCATAATTATGCTGCAAGTAAGGGTATGCATTTCTTTCCAATCCTACTTTATTTGAACTAGGTCTAGATTTTTATAAAGGTGATCATTTTAGTAGAATTAGTGTATGGGCACAGACTGAGAGATCATAAGTTGAGTCACAGAATCACAATCCATGTAGATACCTATTGCCAGTCCATGTAGGAGTCATGCACACATCCCTCACCCCACATACACGTGTTTACATTATATGTGAAAACTACGAAGTCACAATACTCCCTCTTTTATTTATCAAAGCGCTAAGCCGCTAATGCTCTAGTCCACTTCTGCTACTAAAAGTATCAATGACAATCTGTGCCATGAGGCACTGTTTATTGTTATCTTCGATGTCCATGGGTAGCCGACTTTAAAACGCACACATGGCTGCAGACACGGAAAATGGATACAATGATTTCTGAAAATATAGGATACAAAATTGGTAGTGGATATGAGAATATAGATCAAATATATGCTTATATTTTAGTCATAGATATGCATATCAAGACCGTCTACTTTCATATAAGATAAATATAAAGAAAACGAACCTTTTGCATTCGAAGGCCAATGTCTTCGCATGAGATTTTGCCATCTTTGTTCAGTCTCATGAACAACCTTTTGCATTTCGCTTAGGTATTCAACAATGACTTTTGGGCAAATTGTGATCCCGTTGCACGAAATCTTTATCTAGCGAGCTTTTTCCCTAGTATATGATCCCTTGTACTATATAATATAAAAAGTTGCAACAAGATTCACTATTGCCACTGCTTTTAATGATACATTCACTTAGTTCTATAGAGGTACATGTTCATCACACTCAATTAAGAGACCCATGTCCTGAAATAAGAGAGTTATAGATAATAGAGATGAAGATCTGGAAATTTTGCCAAGAGTGTGACTACTAGTTACAACATACTACAAAATTTAATTCACATCACAATGGCGCAACATCCTAACAAGCATCCTAATGAATTGAGAATATCAACTTGAAAAGGCCTCCTTATTATGAATGAGTTTTCAAAGCATGTTCATAATGATATTCCTTGGTGCATTTTATCTTCTGATGATATTATGCTCAAGGAATTAGATACCGACGCCGTTTCGACAGCTTGGGTATAGATATTTACAGGTATACCGACGGAAATATCGACAGATGCAATCCTGGCCATACCGACGCAAAAATGAACGAATTAAATCATGAAATTTTACAAGCATGGTCAACGTTTTATGCAATAAAATTCTATATTGGGTATGGGGGGGGGTCAATCATGTGTGAGTTAAGGAAGATGTCCTGTTTTTTGGAGATTTCGATGAAGGATATCGATGGCAAAATATTGGAATTAAGATTTGGAAATTTACTAGCACAATCCATAAACATAAACACACACACTTATACAATAATATCCAATTTACAACACATGAATAACATAGTAACTTACTAACTCATATCAGTTGTATGTCGAGTTACACACTGATTATCCATATAAGATTGAGTTGATATGGTTGACTTATTGCTCCCCTGGCATGTACATTATGTAAGGTTGGTGATATGAAGTTACGTGTTGCTCAGACACGTGTACAATTAAGATTTGGAATTTTACTAGCACAATCCATAAGCATAAACACACACACACTTATGCAATAATATCCAATTTACAACACATGAATAACATGGTAACTTACTAACTCATATCAATTGTATGTCGAGTTACACACTGATTATCCATACAAGATTGAGTTGATATGGTTGACATATTGCTCCCATGACATGTACAATATGTAATTTTGTTGATATGAAGTTGCGTGTTGCTCAGACACGTCATGTACAATACTATATAAGTGTATAATACTCATTCGTATTATGTAATTAAACACGATATGCTTTAGAATTTTATAATACTATGTCTCCATATGCTTCATATTAGATTCTGAAAGAAAATATACACAAGGGCTTTCTATTGCTCTTCTTCAATGTGTGACTTTGACAATTAACTTCATGACTGTCAAGGAAGTTAAGCACCATCACTATTGTGACACCTTTTCTCCGCTGTTGTTTGTACCACATGATCTTGATATGCGGTAGTAAGATTCTCCATGGATTATGCACAATAGAGGGATAAGTATAAAAGCCATTATTACCATGCCCATTATATGCATATCGTGGGGATGCGATATTGTAAAAGTGTAGTTAATATGTCAACCATGTCAATGTTGTGCGATATATGTAGCGTCATATATCAACAAATATAAGACTAGAAAATTACAAAATCTATATTCTTTTACAATATTTGTTTGTTGTGTTGCGAAGTAGTACATTTTCTTACTTTGTATGATAAAAATACTAGTAAGAAGAACATATGTATACAAATTAGCTTACTACTAAAAATGATAGCAAATTATACTTATATTTTGTGAATTATTTAGGTATATAACTATGATTATAATGTAGATTATGAGAAAGTGGTGTGGATCTAAGAACACATACAATCAGGAAGACATAAAAAAGCAGATGGTGAGATCTTTGCCAATTTAAGGCATTTTGGTATGAATTTACATTTTAATTGAGATAGATGGTGTAAATGAGAGAAATGGTAGAAAACATAAAGGCATACCTTAGATTAGATTTATTTGAGCCCTAGTTGTCGAGATCCCTTTGCTCTAACATTTCCTCCTCTCAAACAGCAGAAACTGACTCAAGCACACAAAAAATCGGTATTTCTGTCGGTATATCAGTACATTTCGTCGAAATTTGGCGGTATTTGGCGATATTTGTCGATATTTGTCGATATTTGGCGGTATACCGTCGGTATACCGATATTTGCAATCCCAACGATACGTTTGTGTGAACCGATGACCGATGTCGTCGATATCGGTATACCGGTCGATATATCGACGATATCGTCGATATCTCTTTCATTGATTGTGCTGAACTGCTGCTTGATTTAAGATTGAATGGTAAAGTTGAACTTTGGAGAAATGAGTTGGAATCTAATACATTTAAGAAGTGTAGAAGCAAACCAGAGTATATACATTGCAATTTCAGCATCCCATGATTGTGAATTGTGGGACTGAGGTAGATGGAGTCGATGCACCAAAATAAGATAAGTTTGTTACTTGGGTTTTATTATACAAATGAATGGCAATGTTCACATGATCGTATCGAGATGGTTGAAGTGGATGGGTGCAACTGTAGTATGTGACCCCTCTCAATCATGCTACATGGGAGTGAATATTGGGTGCTGAAGAGAAGATCCTGAACAAGATGAATGTCGTCAAATTCATATGCTTAGATGGATGTGTCAAAAGACGAGGAAAGATTGCTTGAGAAATTAGATATATAAGAAACAAAGCGAAGGTACCGAGTATTGAGGATAAGTAGCGCGATAGTCTCTTGAGGTGGTATGAACTATGAGCATGAGCAACACAAACCGACAAATACACCTGTTTGAAGCAATGCTATTAATTTGAGCACAATTACAAGAAGAGGCATGCCTATATTAACTTGGCGAAGAGCTTATAAGGAGCGATATTGAATCTTTAGATCTTGATCAAAATATGACTTATGCTAGAGCTAATAGGGAATCCAATCGGCCCACCCTAACATGGTTGGGATGGAGGCTTAGATAATGATGATGATGATAAACTTAATAACGCCGTCGGCCAAACATTTTATCAATAGTCTAGAAGGGTTTATTTTAGTAACAACTAGATTTGTAAATAGTGCATGTATAGTTCAATAAATATAATATAATTCAACATGATTTCATTGTAGCTCAACTTCCACATTTTAAGATCCAAAGAATCTAAGAAAAATTTAAAAGTAACAAGTTACTCTAATAGTCTCATGGATTTGGAGCTAATGGTAAGTTACCAACCATAGAAGGAGAGAGCTGAAAGATGATAAGTCTGGTGGCCATATAATACTGAGTTTATGTTCAATATATACATATGAAAGCATTTCCTTCCTTTTGGTTTAAATTATAACTAAGCCCGAATTCTTGCAATTCATTGTTAGCAATTCCTCAGTCAATGCCTCATTGGTGCTCTTTTGTGTAGTGAAGTGCACATGTTTTTGGTTGTTCACATGCCTAGGCTAGTCAAGCGCCTGAAGATATTTGTTTTAATGTGTGGATGCCATTGTTATCTTTGTCTCGGAAATGCCTTTGGGTCGTGGGGTTGCACCCAATAGATTAGCAGCCTTTTGGCTCCTTCAAAAATTGACGGGAGAATAGGAGGGAGAGAATATCACCATCCCATCCCTTCACTACCTCTTGTTTCATCAATCCACTATCTTCGGTTCATGCAAGACAATATTTGTATTTGATTTGTGGGTGACTTTAACCAGCCTAAAGACCTATATCATGAGGTCCACCTCTGTGCTTTCTCTATTCACAATCTCTAAGTCATGACCGCTGCCATTGGGCCTCCTATTCCTTGTAGTGTGGAGAATGCATCATCATCTTCTATCAAGCCCCATTTTTGACATCTTCTAATGCACATGTTGGTGATTTATATCTTGTTAGGATGGCATCCTCATGATAGTCACCACCTTCATTATGTCCATGCCAACGAGAGGAAGATGCCATTAAGAGCTAAACTTGTCCGATCAACCCACCATCTTTTTGAATCAATATCTCCCCTGCTTAATCCCGTTGACATTGTTGTCACCATTGCTTGTGGCTAATCCAACTGCTACTAAATGCCGCATGTCCAATTGTCAGTAGTCACCGCTGCAATGGTTTTCCCTACATTCTAGATAAATTTTTGAACATGGGTGGATCATGTATGGCTTTTCCCTTCTCATGCCATTGAGAAAGAAAAGCTGGGCTAGTTTCCCTTATGTAGCTTGCCTTCATCTCGAGCATTCAAGACCATCGACCTCATCGACTGTTTGTCTAATTTGCTTAGCCACAAAGCAATCGATCTCAACCGTCCACGTGGCGCAAATCTGACCACTGACACGTAGGTACAAATGCCTATACATACCCATCACACAACCACATAAAATCTCTCTCAGACTTCACGTTGCTCAAAGGGGCGAGTACTGCAACTCCAAGTCATTTCTAGTTTAATCGACCTGGTCATATCTAGAACCATCGACCTCCAGGTCGACAACAGTCATCGACCTCCTGAGTCTAGAGCCATTGATCATCCCGCTATTGTCGGGAGCCATCGGCCTCTCCACTAAAAGAGCCATCGACCTCCAGGTCAACAACAGTGATCGATCGACCCTTCCCTTCAGCAACTGAAGGCCATCGACCTCCAGTTTATCGACCTCCATATCGACCTCTGCAAGTTCAAGGCCATCGACCTCCCTCCCATGGGTGATCGACCTCCTCACTGAGCTGTTATCCATCCACTTCAATCGCAAGTCAGGGTTGATACTTGGAAGAGAGAGAAGGAAGTCTACCGTCTCACACCATGCTGAGTTGCTTTTGAGCTACAATCATGACCATGATTGTGTCCCTTTCCTCACCAGTGAGGTAGTGATATTAATCTCGCCATGTTGAGGGAGTAGTCGTTTCACTGGGTGTGGAGACTAGCCGCACTACCTGTTTCTTATAATTCATTCTTGTTCCAATTTTGTATGAACTCATTTAATTCATTGCTAATTGTTTATCGCATGTCTTGTGGATTGATGACCCGCTTTACATGATTTGTTATAATCTTATGCCGTGAGAACTTCAACATTTAAGATTTGAATGTCTATTAGCTTTGGTTGATGCCCTGACAAGAATTTTTGATGGGAAGTCTCTGGAGTAGTGGATACAAGATCTGTAAGTAACGAGACATTGAGCTTACGGGGATATCTACTCATGCAAGTTTCTAACACCGAAAGGGGAAACTTGCATAACTCCGATTATCTCTTCATACATGTTTGCATTTGAATGAATGCGCAGATTTAGATAGTGGTGGTGAAACCCAGTTTGACCGTAGTGTTTACATCCTTTGATAACTAGAACTTTAATCTAGCCCTTTCTATTCTTGCAACTTTAGTTAATCAAACCAACTCAATCTTGTGATAAGTACTAGTTCTTGCTTGTTACTTTGATTAAATAATACTTAAAAATGTTCTCCTCTGGGTTCGATCTTGAACTATACTACAATAAGATCCGTCCACTTGTGGGTGGTGATTGTTGCATGTAGTCTAGGTAAACTGTAGGGATTTCACCCTAGTGAATTTGTCGATGCAATATCATGCAGTCAGTATCCCACATTTTTTTTTGAGTCTTAGGGAGACCCCGCTCCCCCTCCTCCTCAAACAGGTGCCAGAGCCCGGATGACCCAAGGAGTTGGTAATTACAGTGCGTTCAAGGGGATTCAAACCCGGATCCCCCAGGGAGGACAAGTCGGACCGAACCACCTGAGCCACACTGGCCGGGTCAGTATCCCACGTTTGTTTGCATAAAAGTCTGTTTAGAATTGCTCTTGGAAGGCAAGAGACCCACTGGGACTTCCATGTTCCACACCACACCTAGGTACTTGCGTGGTAATAACAAGCCTCACATCCCCAACACCTATGCCTGCCCTCGACTCTCCAGACTTTCGTCCGTTCCCTCTCCGGCTTGTGCTAGCAACTGCTCCTGGAACCATCCAACCACTGCTATGTGCTTGTCTTCTCTCCATCATCTCTCCAGCATGTGCATTGCCCCTCAATCTTCTCCCTTCCAGGGCCCGTCTCAATTCTTCCCCCTTCCGACTACAATTGCATGCTTGTCTTCTCGCAATCATTTGTCTGCCAGATGCATTCCTCCCAATTCTTCTCCCTCCCAAGTACACCCCCAATTCTTCTTCCTTTCGTGGGTTGTCTCAATTCTTTTCCCCTTGGTTGGCCCTTCTGTTCCCAAGGTTTCTCGTCACAAGGCCTTCTTGGTTATTCTCTATTGTGCTGATTTGCACAGATCTCCTCAAAATCGTCTGACGTTGTCCTTTCAGTCACCAGTTTGGTCCCATCTGTTGATTCCACACACAAAACTGAAATATGCCGTGCACGCATCGCCTAAAGCCTCTGTATCTGTTCGCTACCCTATGCTCTTTCGGTTATGCATATGATAGTTTGGAAAACTATTGATTCGTTTTGCTTAAACCAATTTCTACCCAATGCTATCATTATCAGAATTGCCGCCTTTCCCCGATAACAGATTCACAGCTTCTCTCCAATTTCAAATTTGTCGATAGCATTTTCAGTAATTGTTTCAGTTCGTCCTTGTTGTTAGTGCCAACCACAATGGCAACTACTGTCTCCTCTCTAAGCTTGGCCATGAAGAAGTATTTTTTTTCCATCTGCAATTCTGTAGACGTCTACTAATCCTCAGTTGCATCTAAACACAAGATGGGAAAATTAACAAAGCATCCCATGTGTACTTTCTCATCCTTTTCCTTCTCAGATCCTTTGTTAGTCCTTTCCTGTAAACCAAATTGGGTCTTAGTTTCTTGTTAGCTCCAAGGGGGATATGGGAGGGAGAAGAGAAAGGACTGAGTGAGAGAGGTGAAGGACCAATTGTCACTTTCTCAGAGGTAAGCATTGAAACGCCTAATCCAACTTGTTTGGAACAAAGCTGAAGACCATTTAGAAGATTGATTCAATTTGTTAACAACTGTTCGGTATGACTTTTATGCAAGACATTATCTGTATGGTCCAGCTTGGGGAAGTTTTAATATTATTTAGAAAGGCTACACATGTAGTTGTATATATTTGTAAGGGTCTATATCTTAACCGTCTCTTATCACTCTTATAGATATAAGTCCATGCATGTTGACCATGACACGTGACTTCACCACATCTTGCATATTACTGGAGTATATGAATGTTTTAGCTAATTATGTATATAGGCTCAAGTTTGATTGGTCTATCAATGTTTGAACTCTTAGTCCATTAGTGTATGTTCAGTGCCTTGTACTTGCTTCTTCTCCCGTGGATTGAAGAGGCGTCTACCCATAAAATAACTACAATATACAAGAGATTTCCATATCTCATGTTCTGGCATGGCATCAGAGTAGTGATCTAGCCCTAACTCAGAGAGAGAGAGAGAGAGAGAGAGAGAGAGAGGAACCCCACCCTGTGGGCGGCCATCGCCCCTTAGCGGGGTTTGGCAGATCACATGGATGCCCATACCTGACTTTTAGGAATGTCTCCATTGAGCCTGCCTTTATCTCAAAATCAAAGTTCTCTATGCTACTGCTTGATGCTGTTCCACACACCTATATTGCCACTGTCAATAAGATTTGCAGGCTCCACCATCTATGTTGTCGTCGCCGCCACCTATCTTGTTGCCACAAAGATCCAACGGTGTCCTCACCCTCTTATGTTGTTACTTTTACCTTCTTTTCTCTTGGGCCAATCATGGAAAGAGATTTGCATGTCTGATGCTATTGGGGATTATCAATTCCTACCTTGCAATGGTGGAGTTAGAAAGGGCTTTTCTACCCTCTTGCTGCTATATTGGGGCTTTTAACTGCTGTGCTATCGTGCAACATAACATGTTTTTCTTTGACAATGTGTGTGCGCGGTGCATTGTCTAAAACTTTGGCCGAAATCTCAAAATCAGTTTCAACGGGTATTGAACATAGAAATGCACCTCCCCAGGATTAGGTAAGTAAAATTTCAAAATTTTGACAGAAATTTCGCAAGGGGGCAAAATTTTGAAATTTTTTTTGGGTTAAAAAAGCCCAATTTGGGCATGCATTTCGCGTAAAACACCAAAAATGGGTTCACAGTTTTGAGAATAACTGCCCAAAGCCTGTTGCACTTGGATGGTCACTTTTTTGGTTTTTTTTGCATTCTCCTGCTCTTGAAGGCTTTGTTCTTAGGTTCTAAGGTAAGTTTACTTTCTCTCCTTCCCATCTACATCTATTTCTTCCACTTTTTGACATCATCTTCATATATATTATGTGACACTAACAAATGTTAAATTTATAATTAAATTTCTTATATGTGATGATTTCAATGTCAATAATTAATAGATATGTAATACTTCAAATATTAAACTAATTGACGTATAAGTGTAGACCTTAAAAATGAAAAAAATATAAAATTCTTAGAACTGTTATGTATGATGTTAAGTTACATACATCAAATTTCAACTATTGGTGGGAATAATATATAGTTAAATGTATTCAATTGATATATTTAATATACTAGACAATTCGTATCAACATATTTAAGTAATTTTATCTATCTTATGAATAATTTTAGACCTAAATCGAGAATTATCTTAATCTTTAATTCTTTGATGATCTATAGCATAAGCTATAGAGTATCAATTGAACTTGATTATTAACGTGATGATCTATGAACTAATCCCTTCATTATGTTAGTAAATATGTCATTGAAATCCCCATCGAAACAATGTTGTATCGTTTCACTCACACATGTAAGAGCCCCCACCCAATACCAACATATGATATATTGCTAAAATAGGTGTAGATCATCCTGGTAAAATTTCATGACTCAATTCCATTCTTTGGTCATTGAAATGTGTGTTGAAATCTTGTGTCAACAGGAGCGTAAATGTCTAAATTGCGGTCAAAATTTCTGTAAATTCCTATTTGAGCCATCTGAAATGACATATAATTTAAATTTCAAACCATGGCGCAGTGATACACTTGTTCGCTGTTTGTCTCACAAACTTATTCCCTTCGACACAATGTGTTGACCCAGTCACACGATGACTGCATGCTCTACCCCAACTACTGCCCTTTGACACGACATGTCACTATTTCAACTAGCTTTCCAACATGCCTTCATCTACTATCCCTCGACACGTCGTGTCACTACTTCCAACACAATGTATAACCCTATCTTCAAATACGACCCCCTGACACGTCGTGAAGCTTCATCAAAACGACTGTCACTTGCTATCTTCACACACTACTGCATCATACTACGTGTGACTTCATCAACACATAGTATCAACTGCTATTATCACATTAGTTCACGGCGTGTGGGCACATATAAGGCTCTACCACAAGGTATGCAACTTCACCATATGGAGGAAGGATTTAATACATGTCACACACTTATACTTCCTTTTAAATCAAGATATTATCTTTTTCAAATTTTTTGCTTCATTTCAACCCTTACTACGTAACTTTCCCTTATTAAACCTAATACTACCCCGCATATACTTAATGCAAATCATAATTGATCATTTTTGCATATGAATTTTTGTCTAATCCATACCGCGAGGTCCCTGTCCCTAGATATTTCGGCCTAAGGGCCCAAAATCTCCCCCTTTCGGGTCGCAAACGATTGATTATGTTTCTACCCAGATCCATGCAATCGCATCTTGTGCATTTGCACTATCTGCGCCTGTGCTTTATTTGCACGTTCTCTCTATCATGAATCTAAAAACTGGCGATGTTGGGCAATTTTTAGCCGATGTTGTCGACATCCACGGGTGGCTAAGTCGAAACCCTGATAAGTCGACTTGGTCACAATGTTGACCCGACTTTCCTCAACATCAGTGATGCTGACTTGGCCCAGTTCATTTCTGTCATAATGCCGTTGATGTTGTCAATTATCCCCGATGTTGGCGACAACAAGCTGACATTTAGATGACCACAGTCAGCTCACTCAAGTGTCTTGCTCGAGGTTTATTTAAGCAACAGGAGTGCTGGAATTGGACTCATCCCACGTTACTCCTTAGTGAATTGAAGAGTGGTCTATTGTAGAAACTTGGTGTTCTGACTATTTTGAGTGTTGGAGCTCGGAGGAGGCAGCCCTTGTGCTTAGATTTGAAGAAGAAAGTTGCTGCCCTACTATTACGTAGTTAATCTACTCCCTACATTTCTATTCTCTACTTTGTGACTTGTGAATCTTGTGTTGTGTTGTGAACTCGTGATTTTATGTTATTATTGACATGTTTAAGGTAGACTTCTAAGTTCTAAAAATAATTAGAAGTTTTTCGTTGATGTTCTCTTTGAATTTACTTCATTTTCTTTCAAAAGTGGCATCAAAGTTTTACCTATGTTTATCGTAATTTGCGTTTAAACTTCCTCGAAACTCCCCCAATGTTTAAAAAACTTCCACTTCCACACTTGGCTAAGTCAACACGAAGTCAAAGTCCCGCACCATTCTCTCTATTTTATCCGTGCTTTATATGCATTTGACTACTACCTGCTTGTGACCCAACACTATCTGAACTGTGACCTAATACAGACTGAAACATCTGCTATTGTAATGAAAATGAAATGTCAAGAGGACGATGAAAGTTCCTTTTGAGATATACTTGTGCAGGTGTTACATATATGCAATGAAGCTACAAGTTTTTCAGCTGCTGTGTTGCATGCTTATTTCACAATGGGTTATTCATTCCGGACATAATTATCAAGGCGACAAGGCAGTTGTCTGACCTGGGTGGGTGCCTGGCCTATTGTTTGTTTTCTGCATTTTTATTGATAATATATAATTATATTGACATAAAAATGTTATTTTGTCTGTATTTGATATTCTATACCCTAAAATATACATGCAAGAGTGAGGTATTAGCCTAAAAGCACATGAAACACAAAACACATGTCAAAGTGATGTTAAATGGCATTATACAAAATAAATAAATCTAAAAAAAAAACTGTCCAGGCGGTTCTAGGCACACACGTGGGACCCAATTTCTATTTAAGGAGCTGGCACCTCAACAACTATGATTTTGGCTACACCACTTTTGCTATTGCTTGTGCGTGTTATGTTCTACACATCGACTAAGTAGTTCTTCTCGTGTACCAACACTCCGGTCTACCTGTTTCTGTGAACCAACACACACTGGTCTACTTGATGATGACAACGTTTGAGATGAAGACACTTGTGCCTATATCTTGCTGTCTACTACTGCTCATCTGCTCCTAATGTCATTTCTTAGTCAAGAAGTTCACCTACTACATACGTTTGTACCAGCTCAGAATTAACTGCTTGAGGGGGAGTGTTGAGTGCATGGGTGCTTGATTGCAAGATTGGGTTGTGATGGTGATGTGGTTGAGTATGTATAGTTATTTGTTATTTTTGCAGTCATGTCTGTCTTTCTCTTTGTGAACAAGTTGGGCATGTGATTACCATGTTCCAATTTGAGGCCAAGTGTTAGAATATATGAGTGGATTAGTTAATTATGTATATGGGCTGAAGTCTGTTTGGCCCATTAGTGTTTGAACTCTTAGTCCATTAGGTTTTCTAGGTTTGGTACTTGCATTTTGTTAGAGTTTGGTTAATTGAACTAAATAAGTATCGAGTCTATTTGAGTATGGGCCCAAGTGTGTCTTGGCCCATTAGGGTTTAGTTTATGTCTATATGCTTCCCCCTTCTCCTATTTATAGGAGCATGGTTTCTCTTATCAAATATATCATTTAACCTTCTGTTTACTTTATGCAATCTTCTCCTATATATAGGAAAGAGGTTTTCCCATCTAAAACAAAAATGTACAAGGGATTTTCCTATTATCTCGTTCTTTGGCGTGCATTTACATCTAGAAAAGATAAGACAAAATCCAAACGATTGAAGAACTTGAATTATACATATATTTAGACTCTGCCAATTTATATTGTACTCACAATTCTCACATTCAGATAACAAAAGAAGTTTGTGCTGCTAGGGCAGCTGATAAGTAAATGGCTCTCTTACTCAATTTCGGAATCCTTAGAAGGAAATTATTATGTTGAAAGTAATATTTGTATAAGCTTACCTTGAAGGCTAATGATGGTTTAATTGATAGGGCCGTTTATGAAGAATTAGGGAAATATGGAAGTGTAGAAAACCAAATTCTTTGTCGTGAGCGTGTTGAAGAATTAGAGCCAAGTATCATATTTTGTCTGCACAAAATTGGTCAATCAACACTTGAGGCTTCTGATCTTTTAGATGCTGGGAAGCTGGAAGGACCTGCACTGGACCTTTTTAAAGCCAAACTAGAGGTACTTTTGCTTCTGTTTGAATTACAGTTCTGCTTGTAAAGCTGTAAATTGTCTGATATATTTACATGTAAATACTAATATTGTTATCTAGTTTGGGCCGAATAATTTGAGTCCTTGTACAGGGATAGTTATTAATTGTACTTGTCAACATGGTCGAGTGCTTGTGGATTCTGTAGTTGCCTCCCTGCCACAATGTTTTGGTTTTTGAGTATGATGTAAACATTTTACACGTCCAGTATATTTCCGTTGTTTAAATACACAAAATGTTAGAAGCATATAGACCAACCACTGCGTTGCATATAGAATACACTTCAAAAAATTGAAACATTCGGAAACCAAACATCCAAACTCCTATCAGATAACATAAATTACGAGTTCATCAGTAAGAATTTATGTGCTGTTTTTTTTCTTTTTCTTTTTTTTCTTTCTTTTATACTTTTCGATATTGAGATATTTAAGAATCCAAAGACAAAATTGCATAAGTAGCTTATATTGATGTTAACTGGGTAGTGACGGTCCTGAAATCAAAACAGAAACTTGTATGTAGCATAAAAGTGAATGGTTGAAGTGTATTAAACCAAGCAGTGCAAGGTTCCTATTAGTAATATCAGAGGCGATAATCAGGTAAAAATTGGATAATTTCATATTCTATGATTTTGATCTTGCGGGGATTGACACAGTTCATTGGCACAAACTGGTTCCTCTTACTCTAGTGCCCTTGGCTCTGATTCCCTTCAAACTGTGTGCCCTAAGATAAATGTCTGGAACAAATCAGTCCTTGGACCTCATTGTGGGTTGGTCTGTTCACTGCTGCAATCCAGTCTAGTTACAATTTTTCTCCTATACGCGCAGAGCTAACACACGGGCATTGCTTTTGATTCCTTAAATTATCAATTTTCAACCGGGAAAAATGAGGTTTTGCCATTGCTTTAAGTTGCTTATATTTAGTTTGTGATCTTGGAGCTTGAATAATAAAATACACTCATATACACAATCAAAATGCTGAACAAACCACACCAAGAGAAACTGTGAATGAAGAACATGTCAGGAAAAGAGATCTCAGCACAGGTGTTCAACACCTATATGTGAATCTTTATATGTTGAACGGCCCATGTGAGGATTTAATGTTCTTTGCATGTTAAATACTTTAATGTGGTTTCCTCTACAAGGCCTCTAAATTTCTTTTCATGCATGCAATTGCACTATGAGGCTAGGGCATAGTTGCACATAGATTGACAGGAAATTGAGCGATTATGTGACATCCACTGAAAATGATTAAATGTCTAACCGTTCAAATAAATTATCCTGTTTGTTGATTTGAGGTCTGGTTTGAATGGTTTCCAGGTTTTGATCCAAGTTTAACCAGAGTTATTAATAAACGAAACTAAACAATTTAGTGATCCACTGATCCATCCATTTGAACACCTCATCTCCTAAGCACCTCATCTCCTGGTTGCCTATCACCAACATGGATCTATATTCTACAGTTGAGATTAAGATATGAAGTTGAAATCATTACTGAACTTGTAGTATACAACGAAGGAATTTATATGATTTAAGTTATTCACATAAAAAAGGATGCGGATATACATAAAATGATGAACAAGAAAAGAAAAAAAGATGCAAATGCCCCTAACAATCTATCCCTCCTTGCTCCTTGAAAGCAATATGTAAAAGTTCCCGTACAAAAGATACATTGATCTTCTCATATAATTGCCAATGCCTAACTATATTCATCCAATCACAGTTCTTGAAGAAGGCGATCGAGGCTTGTATACGAGACCTCCCGAAAACCTGCATATTCCCTATAAATTCACTGATTTGAATACTCAGCTCCATCCAAGAAGCCCCAACAGCCTACATAGTCTCTAAAACTATATTCCAAATAGGATACTGGTTTGCGCTCGTGCTTTCCATGTATAAATTACACCCATGTCTTAAACCTACCCTTAAAATGGAAAGTGGACAGACATAGGCTGTGTCCAGCTTGTCCATAGCGTTCCTTCCTGACATTTGTTCAGGGCGACCATGGATGCCTTGAGGAAGTATTCGTGCTTCTAAAGGCCTCCCCAACATCTAAAAGTCTATTTAAATATGACATTAGTTTAGGCTCCTGCCCTTTCGATGTCCATATCACATCCATGTCTTAATCATAAATAGAGATGGACACATATGGGCCTTCTCCTTTACTGGTTCATCTTGTCCATGACGTCCATTTCTGACATTTCTTCAGGGCGACCATGGCTGCCCCGAGGAAATATTCGTGCTTCCTAGACGGGCATAGGATTAATTTTGGAATAATATCATATATTGGATATCTGGGGCAGGTCTTCATGGGAGTGAAGGAATGGCTTGAGTCAGTGAAAAATTGAAGAGAGTTCAAAATCAAAATCATACGGCTGAAGTATCTTCCAATGTCTTTGTTAAAAGTTGCAAATGGAAACTACTTAGGAATTCATGAGAATGAAGGCTAAATTTCATTCTAATAAAAGACATTTCCTTGGTTTAACAAATACACCATGGCATTTTAGATTAGCAAACTTGCATATGGTCTGTTAACTACATTATTAAATGTATCACAAAACCATAGACGTGATTATCATCTAATCTTTATTCCAAATTGTGTTAGGTGTTAGGGTCGACCACATGGATCCTTCTTTCCCATTCAGCTCTGTTATGAGTCATATTCTTATTGAGATGTAAAAGATTGTAAATCTCTTCTTATAAGCTCTGCAAGTCTGCCCAATTTAACTTAGGTCTTCCACTTCCTCTTTTAACCATGCTCAGCTTGTAGCATTATGGATTGGTGCAGTGTCAATTTGCTCTGTACATGTCCATACCATTCCTCACGTAGCTCGTCCTCACTTGCCTTCCCCATTTTATTCCTTATATAATTATTCATCAGCTGATCTTTCCTTGTCTTCCCACACATCTCTCATATCATGCATATTATGCCACATTCATTTTGTTGACAACTTGTTTCTTCACTGTCCAACATTCACTCCATACAACTACTTTTCAATTGAGATTTTCTGGCCACAATCTAATTTAGTTGCACTCCATTTCATCCATCCTGCTGTACTTGTGTGACATGCATCATCTTGAACATTTCCATTCATATGAATTATATAACATGAGTAATGAAACTTATCAAATTTTGATGCATCAACTCCATCCGACTTAGCACCGGTTACTCGCAATAATCGATCGGATGAAATATGCCATGCATATACTCAATTTTTTTTATACAGATCTTAATATGTTAAATTCCAGTGCAATTATCAATGGTTCAACTTTGTGTTACATATTGTCTTGGGTTTCATTAATTGACACAATATCATTAGCAAATAACATACAATAGGAGATGATTCATCATCTCATCCATATATACCAAGAGTCTATATATGTGTGTGTGTTTACGTATGTATGCATTCAGATATGTGTGTGATATAGGTGTTAATGTACAAGGGTGCATATATCAGATGTACATGTAATGTATAGAAAGTTTAGGGATCTAACTGTATTACTCATTATTAATTTATGTTATTTATATAATACACCTGACTAACCTGTTGTTAGGTTGTCTCCTTTGGAACTAGGCCGTTAATATGGTATCAAGCACGAGGGGGGATTAGCTTTTGTAACCTAATCTAACTATCTCCTTTGTGATGCTCCTTTAGACCGATGTTCATTTTCAAGACCTGCAGTTCTATAGGAGTTAAAACAAGGTAGATGTAGATCTTTAGATCTAAGTTTAATCAATCCAAAATTTTGGTATTTTCACTAAGATTCAAATTTTTTTTTTTGAGAAACAAGCATGATACGTGCATAGTAACTAGCAATTCTACTTAGAACAGAGCTCGTTTTTGAGCAAGATGCATTTCTGAAATTTGTTTGTTAACAATATTAGAAAACCAACCGTGTTTCATGTACAGTAACATCACAATTCTAACTAGATATATGCTAATGAGCTCATTCATGACCAGGATTAATTTTTCCTGATTTTTTGTTGATTTAAAGTGATATAATTAGTTTAAAATTTACTTATTGATAATAATCTCATTTGAACCAAACAGTAACACCTAAATCTACTTAGATCTACCTAGCTTAATAGGACTACACCTTTGCTCTTTTATGATAGCTCATTTTATGACAAAGCCCCAAAAGTTTTTGCCGATTTTTTTTATACACTTCAAATATTTTAACAATTGCAGTTTTTTGCCATAATCAGTAATCACTAATAATAGGCTACAAGTTACAACTTACCAATTATTTAAGGCTACAACAAACAACTTAGATTGTTATCAATATTGCTTTGTATGGTCGTTCAAGAGTATCATTGATTGTAAATGTGTGTTTATGCGTCAATAACAATCTCTTGAAATTTCAAATTGAATGTCGATTTTTTCTCATCAAACTTGTCAAGCTTTGTGGTTTGCCAATATTTCCATTAAATTGAGATTTCACTGAAATTTCTGGCAAAATTTCCGTAATTTCCAATACCATTTGTGTCAAAATGGAGTCAAAATTGACACCTCATAATCCTTGGTTGTCGACATGGTTCCTCAAGAACCCCCCTCCTCATGCGTCTACTTTGGCATGGGGTTCGACAGGCCACTGTATAATCTGCCGCTCCCCTTGGATCGTCTTCAAGCACTGTTTCAGGGCCGTCGCTCCTCCAAGCCTGCTTGATCTTATTATATTGGCTGCTGCTTGCTTCAGAGCCGCCACTTGCTGTAATCAAGCTGTTACCTGGTGGCATAGCTGTTGAGTTGGTCGCCTAGGCGTCCATGGGGGACCTGCCTAGATTTGCACCTAGATAAAAAAGGAAATTGGGTGCCTAGGTTGTCTTATGGTTTTTTTATTTTAAAAATCCCATTATAATCTCATATTCGACATGTATAATCACATATGTGTTTTTAGGCTTCTACTTCACTTGTATACAACTGTTTAGGATGTAAAACATTAAACATATACATGAAATGCATTGCATATGTGACGCATATCATATACCACATATATAATATATGCATCAATTTTGAAACAGCGAATGTGCCTATGTGCCCAGACAGACTATGCCACCACCTGGTCACCTTGCCTGGCAGTTTCCGCAAGGTGTTAGATCCTCTATTACTTCGGATTTGGTGGAGAACCTTGTTTGGTGTTTTGTCCAAGCCTGTGAGCTTGCTATGGACTCTTGATAATCAGAGTTTTCTGGCACTGTTAGTCCAGGGAGAGTGTATCTAAGTAGCAGCCCAACACTGCGCCCCTTGTAAGCTGTAGTCCAACAACTGCACCATCCTGTTGGTAATGACGTTTCCTGAGTTCAACAATGTTGTCTTGTAGCCGTGCTGGATAAGAAGGATGTAGTCCCCAAGGGACAAGCAACAGTTATTGTTTGAAATTATGTCATCACCACACACAAGTTAAAGGAAAAGAACTTTGCAAATAAAGTCAGACGATGAAGATGTTCTCAATGGATTATGACAGAAGTAAGCATCTTACTAAGGGTCCTAACTCCAAGGATGTTACTACCTTAGCACAATGGGAACAATAAGATGAAGATGTAAATCTTCTTCCAATGATCTGCAACCATATGGAGCCGAAAATAGCAGATTTGACCAATCACATTTAAACTAGCAAAGAAATATGCAATCACTTGCGGTCTTTGGTAAGGAGATATGTACGGTTGACTAGCACTTGCATGGCTTACTACCTTTTTTGGTGATAATTTGAAGACAGAAGCAAATGGATCACATGACAGTAATAAAATTTTTAGGTGGGAGCTGTAGCCAGATTTTGTCTTGAAATGAGCTTCCATCAATTGCAAAGCCTATTCTAGGGTGTCATAAGATCTTTATTGAGCAGGATGCTTCACCCGTGAGATCTTATGCCAGTGGCAAATCTGCCTTAGTAACTCAATCTAGTTCTACATGTGGTGGTAGAAGTGCAAGGGTAATTGGTAGAGGCAACAATATAGGTAGTGCACATAGTGCGCTGCGATGCTGCGAGTGTATCCACTATGGTAGAAAGAGTCACACTAAGGAAACATGTTATGAGTTGCATGGGTTTCCCACCATGTCTATAATTGCTGTTTCTACTAGAGGGGGTTCATCATCATCTTCGCCTCAGTTCCAACCATGTTGGGGTTGGCTACATGGATCCTTCGTTTCCATTCAACTCTATCATGGGTCATATACTAATTAAGATGTAAAGATTCAAAATCTCTCTTTATAATCTCTTCCCATGTTAATTTAGGCCTTCCTCTTCAATAATTGATTGTGCTTGACTCAATAGCAATACTTCGTATAGGCGCATTTGTCGGTCTACATTGCACACAGGTCCATACCATATGAATTAGCCCTTATGTAACTTATCCTGAATGCTCACCACCCCCACTTTATTCTAGATATAGTCATTTCTCAAGCGATCTTTTCTTGTCATCCCACATCCATGTCAACATACGCATTTCAACCACATTCATCTTGTTGAGACCTTGTTTCGTCACTGCTCAACATTCACTCTCATAGAGCATGGCTGGTCGTATAGCTGTTCTATAAAACTTGCTTTTTAATCTGAGAGGGATCTTCAAATCACACAATACTCTGGTTGCACTCCTCCATTTCAACCATCATGTAGTGATCCTGTGACAAACGTCATCTTGGACATCCCCATCTATTTGAATAATAGAACCTAAGTTACAAAATTTATCACATTTTGGTATTTCTACTCTGTCCAACTTGGTTCCACTATTCACACTGCGAGATTGACTGAAATTGCAATGCCTATACTTAGTTTTGCTCCTATTAATCATCAACCCTTTTGATTTCAATGCCTTTCTCTAAAGTGTAACTTTATCATTCAATCCATCTTTAGTTTCGTCAATTAACACAATATCATCAACAAATAACATACACCAAAGAATATCATCCTGAACATTCTATGTCAACTTATTCATAACAAGAACGAACAAATATGGGCCGAGTTTGGATCCTTGGTGTACCCCAACTATGATGGGAAATGTTGGTGTCTCTCCTTTATGAGTCTTCACACTTGCAGTTGAGCTATCATACGTCTTTAATCAAGTCAATGTATTGAATTGACACCCCTTTTTCTTCAAATCCATCCACAACACTTCCCTGGGTACTCGATCATAACTCTTTTCCAAATAGATAAAAACCATATGAAGATCTCTTTTGCTTTCTCTATACTTCTCCATAAGCCTCGTTATAAAAAAAATAGCATAATTGTTGATCTTCCAGGCATGAAATCAAATTGGTTGTTTGATATCTGCGTTATAGATCTTAGCCCCTGCTCAATAATCCTCTCCTAAAGCTTCATAGTGTGACTCATCAACTTGATACCTCTGTAGTTTGTGTAGCTCTGAACATCTCCTTCGTACTTGTAGATGGGGATTGTAGTACTATTTCTCCACTTATCCAAGATCTTCTTGGTCTTCATAATCTTATTAAAGAAATTCATTAACCACAATTGGAGGGGGATACTTAGGAAAATTATACATTAGATATTTGTTACCGATGAAGACTTCCCGCTAATTAGTTGGCTATCTCCTCTGTCACTTTGTTCAACACACTCGACTGTCAGTATGTGTATCTCAGGCCTTCAAAGTGTCTTTTTCGTCTTAGGTTCTCAATTCAGGGGCAACAGACCATATCATGGGAGTCTATGAACTCTTGACCAACTCTACCTTCCCCAATTTCACTATTGAAGATGGTTCCACCGTTCCTATGAAAGGCAAAGTATAGGACGTTAACTTCATTTTCACTTCACCTGGTGTGAAAGTGGTTGTTTTGAGGTAGTTTTGATGCAAACCTCGATGAGATTTGATGCCTTTTTGTATACCGTGAAATTTGATGGAAAACTTTGGAATATGTTATAGACATCCATTCAATGTTCAAAATTTCGACAAAATTGTCGAAATTTTTGGCGAAATTTCTGTTTTTGTGGCAATCGGACATCGAAATTGACTGACGAAACTCTCGAAACAGGCATATCATCAAATTTTTAATTACTTTTTTATATACTATGTACTAGCTAGAGCATTTTTTTGCACAGTTTTGTGTCTTTAAGTCTATATATTGTGTTTGCAAACTATAATGACTTAGTTCATTGATTTTGCCATTGAAAATTGACATCAAAACTCCCCATCGAAATGCCCATCGAAACAGTTCAAGGTCATTCACTAAAAAATGACGAGACCCCACCCCCACATATCCAATATGAAATATTATTACATATTTGAGTAGATCTACACTAGTAGATCATTCTGGTAAAATTTCATAAATTAATTCGTTTATTTTGCCGTCGAAACGCCAAGAACGCATTTATCGAAATTTCTGTCGAAATTTCTGTTTCTGTGGCCACCGAAACGACATCGAAATCTGACATTTTCTTCCTTGCATCCGTTTCACATTTCGTCATAACACAAAATCACGAATATCTCCACTCTCTATTTAGGTACACTCCCAAACCCGAGCTCATGTCAGTGATGAGTTACAAACTACATATATTAGACAACAAAGCAATCAAAAGTGATGCTTGAATTGAAATCCTATAAAATGCAATACCACTTTATCATCATGCAATTATAAAGTATGATTCTACATATAAAGATGTATAAACTATATAGATCTAGAGGAACAATAGTCAATATATATGGCTTTTTTCTCAACAGAAAAATAAATATTTTTGATGGAAGTAACATATACCTACCTAATCTTTTGTATTTTCCATTTTGAATAGCAAACATGAGCACAATCACAAGTATGATGCCAGGCAAATGAGTGAATAGGGTTCTTTACAATGTTCATATAGCAGACTTAGGTATGTTGTCACCAATTTTGACAACTCTGCAAGTGTGTGGAAGTTGTGACTTGTGACGAAACCTTATTATTTAAATTCAACTTCGACGGCCTTGCCCAAACTAACCAAGAAGTTTATACCAAATCGAAGTATTGGAGGTCAACTTTGTCAAGGGTCGAAAGTCCAAGTTTCAATGAAATTTCACCCAACTTGGATGATTTTTAGATCAATGGTTGTGAGTGGCAGCTGCTTCTCTGAAATTCCATGATGTCTGTTAGATCTGAAATTTAGATTTAAGTTATAAAAATCAGAGTGATTTCTAGATTGTGATCATCTCCAGGGATTTCGATTCTGCAACGCTAATATCTAGCAGAGTTTTAGATTATTTTATTGTCTTTCTATGCTACAAATCATGGATATGATGACTTGATACCTGTGCCTTGTATACCATTTACCCACAAATGCATCATTGTCTTCTTAGCACTTTGAATACCTGTTACATCAGCCTGTCTGTAAAGATCAACTTGAATTTTGGTTGTCCGGTTTTACTCTCATTGCAGTTTTTCCTTTTCAGAAAAGAAATGAGAAAACTGTATGATCTTTAGTGGCTTCTCTAATTTTCCCCCAACAATTTGCTTCATTTGCAGGATGTCAAGGCTGAGGCTCTATCTCAGCAAGCTGCCACCATGACAGACTTCTATTGGCTTGGCCATAGATTTCCGATTAGCAATGCAAAGACTCGGGTTTCTATTCTGAAAGGTACATCAGTTTATTACTTGTCCAAGTAGCGCAGATACTATGACTACGGATACACTCCAAATAATCTCTTCTAATATGATCTATCTAGATAGTAGATATTGTCCCTTGTATGAATGTGCTATCATAACGATCATCATTGTCTAAGCCTCAGTCCTAACCAATGTATTTACATAGATATCTCTTTCAAAACCTTTGTTAAATTAGAAACTTTAGTTTCAACACCCTTTCTTTGGTAGATATCTATGAATGTAAAATGGATCAGGATGTTTATTGCTTGTTTAATTCAATTTTCATTTGGATTTATGGAAGCTTCCAGTAGTCCGTGTCACACATATCATATTGGATATTTATTTGTTGCATTCAGGCAGCAGTATTCTTAATATTGTGTTTAATCTTTTTGTTTTTATCCTTGGTTATTGGTTTGGTTAAATTAGACGTTTTCTCCCGATCAAAAAGTTATGACGAGTTTACTAGAAAGTGTTTTCCTATGATGGAGTCCTTTGGAAAGGTTTTGAGTTTATTGAACAGACCCCCAACCCGGACACCCCCCTGACCCCAAGCCGGTCCTGCCGGCTTACACACTGTTCAGATCACGTCAGTGGGAAAAGGGTCAAGATGCATGTGTTGCCATCTCATAAAGAAAAGGATTTGTTTTTTGCTGTGGACGGTAGCACTTTTTCCAAGTTGGAATAGGCATATTGAAGGAAAGAATCAGAACTTTTTGTTAGTCACTTTCTTCCATTAGAACATCCCAGATCCTGTGGGTGCCGCTGAGGGATAAAGTGCTTGTGTTTATTTCTCTGCAAACTTGTAGACATTATACCAGGCATAGTCACAAACATGGAATTCTTGATTCATTCGACTGAATGAAAAAAGTTGGGCTACCAAAATAATGTGGAAAATTCGGCAAAAATCCGGTGAAAGTTCCAAAAAATTGCAGTTAAATATATATATATATATATATATATATATATATATATATATATATATGACTGACCTAGTGAGCTGCAGGTCTTGGTGAGAGCGTGAGAGGCATTTGAATAACTCTTCACACTGATCAAGTTTTCATAATCTAACCGTATATGGGTTAAAATTATACTAATATATTTACCTACCCACCATATTTCATTATTAATGGACCTCTATATTGTGCATAACAATGAAATAATTTTCAACACTCAATAATGAGTTACTTTCAACGCTCAATATAGGGTTTCGAGATGATTGTTGGATGCCAAAATGTACATTGTGTAGATGGACATGTAAAAAATAACTAATTGCAATGAATTCTTGTGTGATTGTAAATGAAATAATGCTCTTCCCAAGCATATAGTAGGATATCGAAAACAAGCTTTAACTATGTAATCTTTTAAATGCTTGTCGTGCCCTCACCTAATATGTTTCTCATTGGATCATTGCTCTACACATACACTCATGCGTAGAGATACAAACACACACACAAGATATTATCACAGAAGCATGGACACGTTTCTAGACACGGACACAGACACTGACACGGGACGCCAATTTTCTAAAATGTAGGACAAGGACACGACTCTAGATGATGAGGGGGATTCTTTTTTAATATATACAAATAGATATGTGCATGATCATAAAAATAGGTTGTCAAAACCGATTCGGTCAGCGAGCCGGTAAGGCCTCTGGTTCTCGGTTCACTGGTTCAACCAGTGGTCTGGCCGGTTCAACCGCTGACGTCAGCATGACGTCACTAATAGTTTAAAATTATATAGATGTCTTTGATACTCATGGAAAATATCCCTGCAAAAGTTTTGAAACATGAATCATAGCATAACTTCTCACAATAACTTGATAAACAGACCAAATGGCAAGTATTATTCTATTCTTGGACATACATATACCAACATTTATGTAGTATTCAAAAGTAAATAACAAAAAATAGCAGCAACAATACATTTATTTGCTAAGTGAGAGAACTGGCCGGTTGGGCTAAAACCGGACCAGTTTGCCGGTTCACCGGTTCAACTGGCCGGTTTGCCGCTTTGATGCCGGTCAAACTTCATTTCCGGGTTTGGGAGGGAACCGAACCGGTAGAGTGACCAGTTCCCTGTTCACCCGGCCGGTTTGGTTCGGTTTTGATAACCATGGTATGATGTATGTATTTTATGTATATATGTATATACTTATGTACATACGTATCGAAATTTGTTCTAAATTATCTAGAATTATACATATTTGTATGTATCTTAATTTATTGAAATTTGTATGTACATTAGTATATGGATTTGAAGTATGCATGTTTTTATGGACGGTAGAAACAATATGAAGTAGATACCTAATTGTTGCATTACTTTCAGTAGATATAGCAGAATTTCAGAATAATTAAAATGATTGTATGATTGTATACAATTATGAATCTGCATGTGTTTGTGTAGTAAAATAAAATGAAGTATCCACCTGACTGTTGCATTACTTTCAATAAACATAGCAGAAATTCAGATATAGTAAATGACTTTGCATTACTTAATCAATCAATATATTAGATGAATATGCGTTTTGTGATATTTAATTCATCTTAGATTTTGTACGTTTACTCTTTTAAGATATTTTATAAGCAATTTAAGTTAGAATACAGCTTTATGTAACATTTTCTCAATGATAGTATAGACTGTATAGTTATAGAAGCTGTATATGAATTTATTCAGATATGGGCTGCTGCAGCAGGTACAACTGCATAGATGTGTCCAAGAAGTGTCCGGGCTGCAAAAATGGACCGAAATGGACAGGACACGTGCTGGCTGTGTCCAAAACGTTTTGGGCCGTGTCCAAGAAGTGTCCGTGTCCAAAACGTATCCGACACGGACACGGGGGCTATATAGAAGTGTCCGTGCTTCCTAGGATATTATCCATCCCTCTTTGTTGTTATGTAAATGTATCAATCACACTTGGTACGTTTATGAATTAGTAAGGTTTTAGCTTTAGACCAATTGAAATCAGAACATATCAAAACCTATTTATGCATTATATTAAAAGATTAAAATGAGAGCTTATAGATTAATACATGTATGCATCATTATGTGAGAGCATTGAAGTCTTAGAGGTATGATATGTTGCAAATTTTGTTGTGTAGATGTAAGGTAAATAATAGATCACAAAGTGAATCATCATCGTTGCTGTCATCATCATAATCATCTAAGCCTCGATCCGAACCATGTTCGCGTCAGCTACATGGATCCCTTCTTTGCAATGATTCTGTTATGAGTCATATTCTCATCCAATATAAATTTTCAAAATCCTCCTTATAAGCTCTTCCCAAGTTAATTTAGGCCCACCTCATCTTCTTTTAACTGTGCTGGACTCAATACCATTGTTTAGGATTAGTGCATCTGTCAGTCTGCGCTACACATGTCCATACCATCTCAAACAACTCTCACATAACTTGTCCTCATTACTCGCCATTCCTACTTCGTTCCATATATAGTCATTTCTCAAGTGATATTTCCTTGTCTTCCCACACCCGTATCAATATACACATTTCAATCGATTCATATTGTTGGACCTTGTTTTTTCGAAAGGAATGAGGTATCCGATACTGACACCTTAGACTGTGGAAATATGTTTCTATAAGTATATTGGGAAAATTTTGGCAGATACAATCCTGACCATTTTGATGCCAAAATGAACGAATTAAATCATGAAATTTTACGGGTATAATTTTACACCTAAATGCACTGTTTTATGCAGTAAAACTCTTATAGATATGGGGGTGGGGAAAGGAAACTGGCAATTGTTCTGGGGATTTCGATGACAAAATGTAGGAATTATGTTCTGAAATTTTATTTGCACAATCCATAAACTTAAATGTGTTTATGTAATAATATCACAATTTAGATATGTAGGGTGTCATCCCCTATTTTTGATTGGGTAGATATTTAACAGTTGTCAGACCGTCAGTTTGACACAGACTTGAGAATCAAATTGGCCATAAATATCAATAACCCATTAAGTAAATACAATACTATTAGCACGCTTACAATACTCTATAAGTGTATGATTCTTATATGTATTATAGTATCAAGTACAATATTCTTTTGGATTTTATTTCTTTATAAAAGGATATTTTTCAAAAAAGTTTGAAATATTTTAAGATAATAAAAATTAGTATTTACTTACTAAAATCACATGTGAAAGGCTACCAAAAATTCATTGTATCTTATATGGCATTAACACACCCATATATAAAAAAAAAGTTTTTCAGTTTTATTTTTTTACATTTATGTATGTATTATGTATAGTTGTAACTTAATTTGTTCAAATTGTTGAATTCAGTGAGCAATAATTGAGTGTATATAATAGTAATATGCTGAGCACACATTGGAAGAGGGGGCAGGGGATGCAATCCAAGGAGGAGGATTGAAGAAGGCATGGAATGGGGAGCATAAAGAGGGGGGTGGAGGAAGAGGGGGAGGAGGAAGACAAGGAGGGGATCAGGGGAAGGCAGAGGAGGTCGGCAACAATCGCAGCAATAGTAGCAAGAAAAAGAAAAAAAGGCAAGGGAGGAGATCGACAACAACAATATTGTAGTAAAAAAAGAAATAAAATAGGAAGGGAAGGAACGTGAAGAGGAGGCAGGGAAGGAGGAAGAGGAGGGGGAGATAGCAACAAATGAAAATGGAGAAGAAAGAAAAAACTATTAGTGGAAGCTGCTGCTCTTTGCTCCTTCATGCAAGGTTGCTGCTACTCCTTTCTTCTATTAGTGTAATAATTAGGTTTACCGAGTGAGAATATAGTAAATGTATATAATATAGTTGTAGATCTGTATATAATTAGTATGAAACATATCAAATTTTGTAGATGATCTAGGTTTTGGGAGTATTTTGATTAAGATGAAAATAGAAGAAAACATAGATGGCGTGGTCAGAAATGGTAGGAAATGAAAGAAATAATATAGACATACCTTGACAATGTTCAAAATTTCGTCGAAATTGGCAAAATTTTGCTAATTATTTCGATGCCGCCAACGATCGGACATAGAAATGGCCTTACATGCATGTACGTAGGGAATTTCGGCAGAAAAAAAATAAATTTCGACAATTATTTCGAATTTCGATGAGATTAGGTAAATTTCGATGAAAAAAGCCCATTTCGTCTGCATTTCGACGAAATTTCGAGAAACACATATATTATTTCGAGAAATGGGGTACAATGTATGCAGATTTTACTATGTGATTCCTTGGGCTTGTTAGGGCAATCTAAGTTATGTTTCTTCTCTTCCTAGCCTAATTATACATGTCTCTCCTATTTCTCTCACTTCTATAAAGATCTACAAAGGAAATATTTAAAAATGTGTGTAGGAGTGATATCTATGAATATGATGACCCACTAACTTTCATTTTTGAGGTCACATGATTTATGTTATAGTGTGCAAAATTAGCATGACTATCGAGATATTTTGTATGTATGCCATTATCGCCCACACCTCTAACTACATGGTTGCTTCCTATAGGCTCTCACTACAAAAGCACACGACCAAGAACAAAGCTTGAGTTAATCCATTAGTATGCATCTTATCACTTGTAAGCGTATGGAGATTAACAGTGACACATATCTATGCTTGTATAAAACAAAATAAAATGGAGCCAATATGTTGATAGGTATAATCAACACGGAGGATGACAACCATCATGGGTCAACTAGATGCATAAACCATAGTTGTCTCATGCTTCCTCAATACTCACTCACCACTGCAACATTGTTTATGTACTACGTCTGGCATCCTACTGAGAGGTCATGCCATCCTAGATCATGCTATATTTCCATAAATTTGTCTTTAAGTCTATATGTTGTGCTTGCAAATTATGATGACTTAATTCATTCATTTTGCAATTCAATTAACCTCAAAATCTCCATCGAAATGCCCATCAAAATTGTTCAGCTTCTTTCACTCACACATGAGGAGCCCCACCCCCTCACATATCCAATATGAAATATTATTGCAGATTTGAGTAGATCTACACTAGTAGATTGTTTTGGTAAAATTTCGCTAAATAATTCGATCATCGAAACGTCAGGAATGCATCTGTCGAAATTTTTGTCGAAACTTCTGTTTTGGTGGCTACCGAAATGACGTCGAAATCGGACATTTTCTTCCTTGTACCTTGATTTGTGCTGATTTGAGCTCAAATGTCGAATGTTTCCCAGGATCCCCTTGTTTCTCCACTGCAAATAACATCAAGAGCTTAACTCTCGCAAATATCAGTAAACCGGTGGTAATACTGCCTTGTAGATGGGTAAGTGGTGCATTTTGCACTGAAACCCCGAAACCTAGCGGTATTGGCGATATACCCGTTATTTACTGATGTTTGTGAGCATGTCAATACACACACCTAGGCTGTGCATGCGGCTAGGCATCCGGGCGTTGCCTAGAACGTGCGCCAGGCGTCTCCAGTCATTTTTAAGTTTGTAATTTTACATATTTATATATATTAATGATCGCTGTCCGATGTGTGATGATGCTCCAGAAAAGGGTAGACTAGTTGTAATTTAATTTGTTCAAATTGTTGAATTTAGTGAGCAAGCAATTGAATTACATATTAGCAATATGTTGAGAACGCACATTGGAAGAGGGGGCAGGGGATGCAATCTAAGAAGAAAAAGAAGGATAGAAGAAGGCATGGGAAGAGAAGCATGAAGGGGGGGGAGGAAGAGTAGGAGGGGGAGGAGGAAGACAAGGAGGGGGAGGCAGAGGAGGTTGACAACAATTGCAACAGTAGTAACAAAAAAGAAAAGAAAAAAAAAGGCAAGGGAGGAGATCGACAACAATTGTACAATAGTAAAAAAAAGAAAACAAAAGAACTCAAGGGAGGAACGTAAAGAGGAGGTAGGGTTGGAGGAAGAGGAGGCAGAGATAGTAACAAATAAAAATGAAGAAGAAAGAAAAAACTATCCTCGGAAGCCGTTTCTCCTTGCTCCTCCACGCAAGGTTGTTGTGTGGCTATGCCTTGCGTGGAGAATAAAGATATGAGAGGAGAGCAGGAAGAGGAGGCTATGGAGGAGGAGAGATGCTGCGTAGTCGGGGAGTATCGCGGGGAAGCCTACATCTTGCGGGGGAGCGAGTGTCGAGAAACAGGGAGTGGGGAGAGTGACTTAAGCAACAAGCACTTATACTTAGATTTTAGGCTTATTTTTTCTTTTCCAAATCCCAAAAGTCAGACCCATCCAATGCCTGAGAGGGCCGCCTTACTCTAAGGCAATTGAGTCTAGGCACTTGGAGTAAGGAGGCTGGGGGACCGCCTAGGCGATGCCCATACAACAATTACACACGTCTATTTCTATGTCTGTTGGCACTAATATTTGCATTTTGGGCGATATACCACTGATATTGTCGATATTTCATTCCTCTATTTTTTTAACGCCCAACATTCACTTCCATATAGCATCACCTTGTCGTAAAAATTGTTCTATTAAGCTTTTGAATTTGAGTGAGATCTTCCGATCACATACTACTACAGTTGCACTCCATTTCAACCGTATGTGACAAACATTATCATTAACATCACCATCCTTTTGATACATAGAACTCAAGTAACAAAAGTTGTCATGTTTTGGTATATCCACTACTTGGCATCTCCTCCTATAATTCTAGACCGGTTGAAGTTGCAATGCACATACACTATTTGCATCTAATGGTTTTAAGTCCTTTAGATTTCAACACATTTCTCTGAAATTTATCAGTCAATACAATATCATCAATAAATGACATATATCAAGGGATATTATCTTCAACATGTTTTGGCAATTATCCATAAAAGAACAAATAGATATGGGATCAATATCAATCCTTGATGTACTCAAGGTTTGAAATTTCAGTCGAAATTGCGAAAATTTAGGTCGAAATTTCGGTTTCGATCGGTACTAGACATCGAAATGGTAGCCAAAATTTCCAATTTTTAATTACATTAAAATATTTAAAAAGAATCTTAAAAATCCTTAATAAATGTGCGAGACCCCCTGAGTTAATTGAATCCAAAATATGAGCATAGAATTAAATGTCCGATTTCGATGTCGTGTCCGATGGCCCAAAAATAGAAAATTTTCAAAGTTTCGCACGAAATTTTGATATTGACGACCCTAACGATTTTGACGACCAAATAAGCGAATTAAATCATGAAAATTTACCAGGATGATCTAAATGCCAAGATTTACTCAAGTATGCAATAATATTTCATATTGGATATGTGGGGGGGTCTCCCACATTTGTAAGTGATGGAAGCTGAACAATTATCGACAGAATTTTGATGGCAAAATGAAGGAATTAAGCTTTTAAATTCTGCAAACACAAAGTCTAGACATAAACACACTAGATTATATAATAAATTTATATGTTTAGAGGTTAGGGTGGGATCCATATCTTGATGAGTGAGTGCACAAATGAACAGAAATGTCAAGTCTGCTAGACAGTTAGACTAAGTCTGCTACAAACTTACAAATTTCAAGTTAAAACAACTAGACTTTAAAACTTACAGTTACAACTTGCAAGCTTACAAATTACAACTTATGATATATGAAACAAAGTAACAACTAACAAACTTACACATTATGATGTTCCATAAGTCTTGCGGAGTAGTAAACTAGGAGTCCAACAATCCTAGTTGAAGCTTGAGTGTCGTGGTGGTTGACCATACATATTCTCATTGATTCTATCAACATATGTTGCCCAACTCATATCATTCTTGTATACTTGGTTATATGTCTGAATGTGTTCTTGGTAGATCTCATCAGACACAAATTGCATCATCCCATGTTTTTGGGAAAAACTCAAGTGCTTTTGCTTGATCGATATATGGTTGTGAAGCAATTGGAGCTGGAGGAGCAACAACTAATGGAGGAACATACAAAACATCACGGTATCCTTGCCAAGTTTGCCCACCATCATTAGATTCCATATGAACATGTTCAGGATAAGAATAACCTTGCAACTGTGGGTCATTGTATCCATATCCATACACAACATGGTTGTATACCTTCAGAAGAAGAATAACCACCACCACCATAATTCCCATGACTCCCACCATAACTATAGCCATAATTATAGGGATCTTGTTGTGGTGGTTGTGCGACTGCGGGTGCGGGTTGTGTTTGTGTAGAAGGGTACCCAAATAAAGAATCAGCAATAGAAGATGAATCCCTGTCTGAAATGCTAATGCTCCCAACTGATTCAACCAAATCAGAAATATAATCACTTTGGTATTGAGGAGCTGGAAGAATAGCTAGAGGTGGTGGTGACGGTGTTGGAGCTTCTGGTGTGCCAATATATTCTTTTGTACCTCTAGTTTTTCTTCTTTGGAATGTACTATCAGCAAATGGAATTTGAGTTTCAGGAGGTGCAACTTCAGCCCTAGGTTCAGAGAGATAAGGTCGATCATCATCATCATTCACAAATCCTGGCCACTCTTCATTATTATCATCACCTTCTTGGTCACCACCATCACCATCATCATCATCAACACCATCATCATCATTATCATCATCATCATCATCATCATCATCATCATCATCATCATCATCATCATCATCATCATCATCATCATCATCATCATCATCATCATTATCATCATCACCATCATCATGATCAACATCAGATTTGAATGAGTGGCTAGTAGTACGAGTTCCACCTTCTTCAACTGCCTGTTCAATATCCATCTCATCTTGAATGTGCTCTTCTTCAATTCTTTGTACAGGGATGCGGTCTCTTCTAGTTGTCTCTTGTTCTTCTCTAGTATTAGGCATAAATGTTGCCTCCACAGTGGGATCTGGCCTGCCGTCATTGTCTAAAACTGGGGCACCACCAGTCTCATTCATCCATCGCTGCAATGGATTATCCTCTGGATCAACATTGTCATCACCACCACCAAAGGTAAAAGCAGTATCAATTGGATCATGGATAACAGAAAGGTCCACTTCTCTAAATTCTGGCTCTCTAAGGTCTTTTTCCCTCAACCTCATGTTATAGTGAACATATACCAAGTCATTTAGACGTTGTGCACCAAGTCTGTTTCGTCTTTTGCTATGAATGAGGTTGAATGTGGACCAATTTCTTTCGCAACGACCTGCAACAGCTGTCTGTGATAGAATTCTCGCAGCAATGCGACATAGCTCTTCACAACCTGTGCCATGCCATGACCACCACTCACATGGGACAACTTTTTCTCTATCAACAATAGCACTTGGATGCGCAAAGCATCCAATGCCTTCTCTGAACTGCCTCAACTGCAATTGCAAAGTAACATGACAAGGTCAAGGGTAATAGAATCTGAATTTATTCTCAATAAATAATAAATTCGGACTATATGTATTACCTGATCCATAATAATCACCCTCTCTTCATATGTGGTGACAAGTTTCTCTACAACTTCTTTAATAGATGCCATGAAGTCGCTCTTGAACCCTAACTGGTATTTGTATTGGAATCTAGGGTTCAAGTAGTGGGCTACAAGACATAGAAATAGCTATAAGTAAAATTGTATGTGTCAATTGTCAGTATCAACTATTAAGAAATAGAAATGTCTATAATTATTGAATAAGTGTTAGTTATGCTCACCAGCTTTGTGCATAGGGTGTAAAAGCATTTTCTCCCACCGCTTCCTTATAATTTTTATGTATTGGGCATTTCCTCTTGGAACAATTTTCAGTATTGTCTCCATCATTGTCATTGCTTCATGCAAGTAGGGTATGGTTGGCGACTTATCTCCATCCACCAACCTGAGCACCTTCACTATTGGTTCCATGATCTTAAGAATTTTAGTAACTCTTTTCCAAAAGCTCCTACTGTTGACAAGGTCTTCTATCTTGGCCCCTAGTGCTGTCTTACTTTCCTTCATTGAACCCCATTCAACTCCAACAAATAATTTTCTCAATGCCAAAAAATTAGAAGCAAAATGGGTGACTCCTGGCCGCACCAAGTCACCATCACAATACTCCCGGTCCAGCCTCCCCTGCAATTCTCAAGAGGTGTTGTAGATATGGCTCAGTTGCCACGCGTGTAGGGATTCCATGGGCAAAGAAGAATTTACCCACTACTTCGCAACCTTGTTCTTTGCACCAGAAAACATAGATTTCAGCTTCTGTTGTGCTGGTTTTGGCCTTCTCATACCTGGCTCATCTATATCTACACCCAACCTCCCTCTTGTGCTATGAAATCTGAACATGCTATCAATTGTCCCTTTCTTTTAACTTGGGCAGGCCTATCACTGCCATCTACTAAGTCAACCACGGGGACGAATGCTCTTTCTGATCGGGAACCAGTCGCACGACCTGCACCACTGTCTCCACCATGCTAAAAAACAGATGGGCCAACGCCCCTCCTATATGCATCATGTTGTTCTCTCTCCCATGCTTGCTTTTTGGAATCTCTAAGCGCCTTACGATACAAGCGACATTGTTGGGAGGTGATATAACCTTCAAGATAATCTACATCTGAGTCAAACTCAGCAGAAAAACCTCATCTCCCACATTCAAATAGGGTATCAACATAGAATTGATCAAGTTCTTGTTGATGTTGACGAATGTTTTTCTTCTAACTCATCATTTCCCGGAAGTCGTCCCTCCTTGAGGGCATTTCTTGCACATGGCCACATTCCTATCACCACCAACAATGTGGGATTTGAATCTTGTAATCCCCCACCCCCTATCTTCTTGGCACAATACTTGCGAATTACTTGTTGCTTAGTACCAGGAACTTGATCACAATGAGCCCATGCAAAATCAATGACCTTTCTACCACCTTCATCATTTCTCCTTCCACCTTCACTATTACTAGCTGATAAAAACATGATTAAACCATCACATCAAGTCAACACATGCACATAAATAAACCCTAAAGCCTGAAATTGCATGTTAGAAACTTAGAAGTTAAAAGTATAACTAAGTACTTCATCATTTTTATTTTAATTAGTCATTTTATATTTTTTTTTGAATTTAAGGTCTGAAATTAATATTTAAATTCGTATAAAAATAAAAATAGAAGTTACAATATTGAAAACACCGAATTTAGTTAAATTATATTGTATTAGTCTAGTATTATTATACATTTTAGGTTTTATAAGTGTAAAAATACAAAATAAAATAAAATTTAAGGTCTGAAATTAATATTTAAATTGGTATAAAAATAAAAATTGAAGTTACAATATTGAAAAGTCCGAAATTAGTTAACATATATTGTATTTGTCTAGTATTATAATATATTTCAGGTTACATAATAAGTGTAAAAATACAAAAAAAAATAAATTTCATTAAAAAAGCCTTTTTTAGCCATTTTTTGGTATAAATATGAAATATATTGATTGCATTTTCAAAATAAGTATACACATGTATTTCACACTATAGTTTCTTAGATCTACAAGTTTCACTTCAAGATCTTGAGTATTTTAAGAGAAATGTCATTATGAAATTTAGGATTTTCGGAGTAGATGTTAAGATAGGTATAAAAGAGAGTAGAGATACAAGGGAGAGGAGTAGATGGGCTAGGGAGAGGTGTAACATACCTTAGAATCAAGTAGAACAGCCTTCGGGAGCAAGAAATCTCAATAAAATCGTCAAACAAGCAAAAACGCAGATCACCCAGCCGACGGAACACTGTTTCGCGAAATGGGAGATGTGTCCCGCACTGATTTTGCGATTTAAAGGCCCAAACTGGGCTTTTTGCACCGAAAGACCCCTCTTTTGCGAAATGTTGACGGCAGTTGCGAAATTTTCATGAAATTGCGGACCAGTCCTTCCGTACATGCGTTTTGATGTCCAATTGTAAAAAAAATGAAATTTCGAGTGAAATTTCGCAATTTCGATCGAAATTTTGTTCCATGAATATGAGATCTAACATGTTATTGTATAAGAATATATGTATGTATACATTGCATCATCAAAATATTGATCGAAACATTTTTGTGTATTTTCACTCAAAATTTTTGATATTTCTCCTCTAGGAATCCTAACACTCAGTCGAGGCATCATACATCTATGTAATTGATTCAATGTATTTGATTGTCACTCATTTTCCTCTAAATCCACCATAACACTTCCTAGTTTCCTGATCATAAGCCTTTTTCAAACTAATATTAAACATATGATCTTTTGTTTCCATGTACTTCTCCATAGCCTCATCATATAAATAATCTGATAAATAATATATGTAGTGGATCTATCAATCATAAAACCAAATTCGTCGTCTGGTATCATGTTATTAGTTTTAGTTTTTTCTCAACAATCCTCTCCCAAAACTTCATAGTGCGACTCTACAACTTGATATATTTGTAGTGTGTATAGCTTTCAACAACTCTCTTGTTCTTGTAAATGGGAACTATTGTAAATATTCTCCACTCATCTAACATTTACTTGGTATTTAAAATCTTATTGAAGAAATTTGTCAACCACATAGCTCCTACATCCTCAATAGTCAATACTCTTCCATACATCAACATGGATACCATTTGGGCCATACTCTTTTCCCATTTTCATATTTTCAAAGTACTCTTGACCTATGACTGTATAACTCGTCAAGTGTAAGTGATAGTTCTTTTATTCATGTCATATGAGTCTTTTATATTTTTAAGCATATCTCCATTAAAAGGCTTCTGAAAGTAGTTCTTCTGTTGGTTTCTGATATCATCTCCCTTTGTATACATTCTACCATCTTTATTCTTGATGCATTGTACTTGACACAAGTCTCTAGCTTTCCTTCTCTTATACGAGCCATTAGATATACAACTTTCCTTCCTTCTCTAGTATCCAACTTCATGCATATCTCTTCAAATCTCTTTTTGTGGAGGCCCACAACCTCTAGACTCCTCCCAAACTTCCTTGGCTATTCTTGCTATGTAGGGGATCATATTATGCCACATAGTGTCAACATCTTACCAAGTTCTAAGCATGGAACAGGACTTCGACTTCAAGCCGACTTCGACAGGTGTGGACATGGAAGTTTGTGGAAATGTTGAGGAAATGTCGAGGATTTTTACAACCAAATTTCGACGCAACTTCGACATTAATTAAGCTAAAAATAGTCATTTTGTGATGAAAATAGACAGATTTCATCAAATCTAACTAAAAAACACAATATATGTTTACATATAGCCATCCATATAGGTTTACATATGTAGATAAATACACGATTACATACGGTCGTCTCAACTATTGAGTTCTTCCATATATAAAGTTTGTGACACTAAACAAACTACATAAAAATGGTGTAAATCTATGGTAGATTTAGCAGAGAGGGGGTCGGTCTATTACTATTAGCTTAGAATAGTAAAAAATAACATCAAAATCATCTTACCTCAAGCTCCAACACTTTTTCCCCCTCACACAACAAACTCCACAAAACACCAGAAGAATATCGCCAACTTCGACGACTTCGACAGATGTCGAGAACATTGTGGAATTTTTGAATGGACTTGGGTCAACTTCGTCGACATATGGGGAAATGTTGACAACTTCGACGAAATGTCAAGGATATTCTGGAATAAAGATGTTTACGTGGATTCGACGTTGCTAGCCGTCGACATAGACATTATCGGCGAAATTTCGCCCCATATCGAGGACATTTAGTACCATGGTTCTAAGTGCCCTCCTTAATAAATTTATCATTAAACTTCTATTTCTTTTCTCCTCTTAACATTCTACCGCTTGAATTCTCAATCTTGGTTGCTGTTATGCTTACTTTTGTCAATCTTGATGTTGATATCCAAAACCACTAACCTACGTTGGGTGGCGAGTCCTTATATATAGATTACTTTACTATCCTTATATACTTTCCATTCCACCAGCCTTGTAAGGAAGTAGGCATTATGGCTACAATTCCGCCCACTCTTGGAACTCTTGAAAGTGAAAAAAGCACTAAATTGAAAAACATTCAAACACAACATTAGGTATGAGATTTGTTTGTATCATTTGGGTATAACTCAAGAACAATTCATATGATTAGGGAATTAGGATTTTGGCTATAACATACTGCGAGAGAAAAGTTTGTGTTTGTAACACAATAAAAATCATCATATATTCTGATCATGGTGGCAGAACCCAGGTCTAACAAGTAATCACCTTTTTTCCGGGCAGAATGTAAATACAGTTGGGGATGGGGATGACATAACTCACTGTGTTTATAACACAATAAAAACTCTATCATATATTCTGCTCACGGTGGCAGAACCCAGGTCTAACAAGTAATCACCTTTTTTCCGGGCAGAATGTAAATACAGTTGGGGATGGGGATGACATAACTCACCAAAGCATGCTTGGATATCTGCTCTCAACTTCTGGACTTTGGACCAAAGAAACATGACTAATCTGTATCACCCTCCTCTAGGAGTAGTCTGTTTGTTGCTGGATGAGAACAGGGGCTTGCATATTTTATTCTCATTCCTATATAAAGTTCTACATATACTGTTTCCACGTATGACTTTGTGTGCTACATTAAATGTTTGATCAGCTCAGGAGCTGGAGAAAGATCTACACAGTTCTGTTGGAGATTCACTTTCTGCTGAAAAAAAACTCTCCATGTTTGACAAAATATTTGCTGCATATCATGATGCAAGAAGTTGCATTCGCAATGATTTGGTACTGATGCTATTCATGATTTCTTTTCCGAGGAAGTTACTTTACAAATTAGATTATCTCTAGCAAATGCCTTTCTTGTAAACATGAATGTCTAGCTAATTATAAAGTAATCTACTTCAATATTTTCAGGCCTCTGCTGGAAGTTCAGAGAGCCTAAAAGATGACCTGAATGGACTTGACAAGGCCGTTAGTGCATTACTAGGACAGAGAACAATTGAGCGAAATCAGTTTTTGGTTAGATTGGCGAAAAGTAAGTTCATGAAACATAAAGTTGATAAGGGAGAAAAGGCGACAAAACCTGAGGAGCTTGTAAGGCTGTATGATCTTCTGATACAGGTATGGACCTTATGGCTAATGCTAGAGTTCCCCTTTTGTGTTCGATTCCTTGGAAGGCTGAAGATTTTTGCATTAAACCTTGTACTTATATCTATCTACAACTATTTCTTACAAGCTATAATCATTGTATTGTCCCCCCCACAGAATACGTCTGATTTATCTGATTTAGTAAGTTCTCGAAGGGACAGAAATGCAGAAGAAGAAGCATTCTCGGAAGATTGCATCCAAAAGGGTTTGATCTTCAGAGCAGAAAGGTTTGGATCTTCCAACTTGTGTCGCAGGATTCTTAATACTGATGATTCTGTACTTCTACCTGTGGTTATGTCTAGTTTATCCTTTCATTTTGTATGTAATAGCACCTTAATCTGATTAATATGGTTTTGCCCATTAAGATTAAATAAAACAAAATTCAAACGGCCTCTTGGATTTTTACTAAATAAAATAATTTCTTTAGAAAATTTGTGCATCCAAGATCAATTATACAATTCAAACATATTTGTGAGATCTTAAGAACATCTTAAAGTCTGATTAATATTATAAATGGTGTATATGTTAATGATTTGATCTATTGACTATATGCCAATGTAATGGATCTAGCATATTGGATACATGCCAATGTAATGGATCATATTAATTTTTTAATAATTGATGTCACACACACAAGATACACACATATGCATATATATATATATATATATATATATATATAAATATATATATACACACACACATATATAGAGTCAGGTTAGAATACACTCGAGTGCACAGATCACACGAATACACTCGAGTGTGTTTGCATATCAAGATTATGTTTGGCAAAATGTAAACCATTGATCTTCACCGTCATACTATAACTAGGCTACATACAAATTTTGAGCCCATTTGGATGAGTGTAAGCAATATTCAAAATTTCTGTGGGAATCAGACATCGAAATTGACTGACGAAACTCTAAACAGGCAGATCATCAATTGTTTTTCTACATTTTCATATTATTAGAATGTGTGGTATTCAACCCAAAACCAATTGGCAATGGGTGAAGGGACCACACACCTTATAAGCCCAGGACCTTTCCCAGAGCTCAGCAGTGTGGGACAATTCTAACATCCCCCCTCAAGTGCAACCACTTTTGTGTGCTTGCACTTGTTCTTTTTTTTTTTAGGTAGGGTGTGGTCCTCACACTTGTCTAATGGGGTCCGCTCTGATACCATATTAGAATGTGTGGTATTCAACTCAAAACCAATTGGCAATGGGTGAAGGGACCACACACCTTATAAGCCCAGGACCTTTCCCAGAGCTCAGCGGTGTGGGACAATTCTAACACATATATTATGTACTACCTAGAGCATATTGTCTAGATATTGTGCTTGCAAACTATAATGACTTGATTCATTGATTTCACCATTGAACATTAACATAAAAAATCCCCATCGAAACAGTTCAAGGTCATTCACTAAACAATGATGAGACCCCATCCCTACATATCCAATATGAAATATTTTTACGTATTTGAGTAGATCTACACTAGTAGATCATTCTGGTAAAATTTCATAAATTAATTCGTTTAATTTGTCGTCGAAACGCCAGGAACACATTTATTGAAATCTCTGTCGAAATTTATGTTTTTGTGGCCACCGAAACGACATCGAAATAGGACATTTTCTTCCTTGAGTTTAAGTCACTCATCCAAGGGCAATAAAATCGACGCACAAAACTAATTTGAAATGCATAATTTTTGCGGTCTTTATAACATGTCCTATAAATGTCCAAATGTGCTCAAATTTTGCGTACGAACTATTCACAAGATGTTTAAGAAGATCAACGGATTAGAATTTCGAAAAAAATATTGCATCATGAAAAACTACTTGAGTGTATTCTAGCCTGACTCTCTCTCTCTCTCTCTCTCACTCTCTCTCTCTCTCTCTATATATATATATATATATATATATATATATAGTCAGACTAGAATACACTCGAGTGTACAAATCACACGAATACACTCAAGTGTGTTTGCATATCAAGACTATTTTTTGCAAAATGTAAATCATTGATCTTCACCGTCATACTATAACTAGGCTACATACAAATTTTGAGCCCATTTGGATGAGTGTAAGTCACTCATCCAAGGGCAACAAAATTGACGCGCGAAACTAATTTGAAATGCATAATTTTTGCAGTCTTCATAACATGACCTATAAATGTCCAAATGTGCTCAAATTTTGCGTATGAG